>JASANB010007267.1:0-53444 GCA_030248155.1 Sabatieria punctata | reverse complement strand
AATCTTAAGAACCATTTTTCCGTACCAGGCTGGGGGTCCGAATTCGGTGGGGGTCCGGGGGTCCGGGGATCCGAATCCATATTACCGCAATTAGAATACGCGTAGGGATGCAACCGAATACAAAAATACCGAATACCGAATACCGAATACCGAAGCGGATTTTCGGAACCGAATAATACCGAATTATACCGAATAATACCGAATATTGATGATTCGCAGCGCGATTGCAATAATATAATGTCTAACTACTATTTCTTGTTTTTTTTTGCTTGACTTTTTGATGCTAAAAAGCTGTAGAGTGACATATTGTTTGAATGCTATAGATTTATCCATGCCTATAACAAAAGCAAGCCCTATTTGTTTGTTCTGCTGACGGTAAAGCACGAGTACAAAATTTGCGAACAAACAATTCAAGAAGCGCGAGTTAGGCCACAAGTGCCCTGATTCATCATGTGAAGTCACAGCACAAAGACACTTTCGCGTATATATCCTCCTATTATCCGCAACATGGCGGAGATTTCATAAAAACACTTGCCCCTGAGCTTGAAGGTAAGTCTAGGCCTAAAACCGAAGCTAAAAGTTGGGTTTGACAGCGGGTTGGGCGAAAGGGCCTTCTCAATTATCTGGAATGTGGCGGCGGATAACAGGAAGATCACAAACGCATACAGAAAGTTGGAGGAAGGGAGCATCCAATCCAGTACTACTGTAAGCATCGGAGCTGGCAGGTTAGGCATACAGCTTAGATTGGATGAATCGTTTGAAAAGATAGATGGGATTTTATACATAGTATTTGGTAGATAAAACAAAAGCTTAGATTAAGAAGTGGAAAGCTGACAGCGTAGTCTACTCGGAACTGAAAAGGCTGAAATCTTGTTTATTACTTTTTTTAAACTTAGTAATTATTAGTTAGTTTATTACTATGTAAGTTAAGCCTTAACCTTGAAGTTCGTTGACTTTTTGTATGAATAGTCATTGTTTGCCAAAATTTTAGCATAGTAAATGAACAGAGAGATGTAAAACAGGAAATATCTCGGCGATTTCTGCACAAATTTACACAAAACAGTGCAATTTCATCGGTTTTACAATATTCGGTATTATTCGGTTTGAAAAATACCGAATTCGAATACCGAATTCGAATAGTACTAGTAACCGAATTATTCGGTTCATACCGAATAATACCGAACTTCGGTTGCATCCCTAAATACGCGTCATTATTTTTAGAGTACGGTAGTTCGAATCTTTCTTTCTCGGCTGTTTTAATTTTATTTACTATCTATCTGTTGTTGATTGGTGTAAGAAAACCAAACTGTATTTGATTTTTATGCTTCAGACATATTATTTGAGTCTGAGTGCGTAGAGTGCGTGCTGTCCGAGAAAAAAAGCTCAACTTTTGGATCGAATAAAGGTTATGAGAAGATCGCTTAGAATATGGTAGGTCCAGCTACGTGACCTTATTATTATTCGCGCCTATTGCAAGAATCCGCATACTTGTAGATTATCTCCTAAAATCGTACAGTTACCGCATGCCTACCATATCCTTCATCCTTGGTGTGAAAACTTTTTTTAGTGAGCATCATCAATCAAGAATTTTCGGACTGCAAAAAATGATGGCCAACAGAACTATCGTATCCCCGGTTACGGTATTCTTTAAAATCGGTCTATTCTGCTCGTTTGCCAACGGATTTTTTAAAATCTTAAAAGGAGATGCTGAATTTTCAAAAATGAACGAACCTCTAGAGACGCATGTGTAATACAGTCAGGCACTTAACAACGCTGTTTATGGCACCGACACCATATATGGTGCCGATACCTAGGCGGATAGTGGAACCATACATGGTGCCCCCATATTCGGCCACTGTGGGTGTGCCTTATATGGTGACGGTACCATATGTGGTAGCCCTACCTTCGTATTGGTTACCATATATTATGGTACCACTCAGGGCTGTTTGTTTTCCGGAAAAAAACTCAAGCCGGTTTTTTTCCGGTTTTTTTCCTGTTTTTTTCCAAAAGTTATTTTCCGAGATGACAGAAAAAAATTTTTAACAATCGCTTTTTATTGTAGAATTCAACGAAATAGCGTGAGTCTTATTACAAAATGCACTAATTTCATGTTTTAGAGTAGTAATTTGATTTTTAAACACCAAAAATACAATAATAAAAGTTGCCTGAAAATGGTACCAATATTTTTTGCGAAAAACAGCTAAGTTATGCCATGGAAATGCTTGTAAGGCTTCTAATAAGGTAAATTCAAAGCATTGGGAGCGAAATTAACCAGTTATTGTGCCTATTTCCTTCAAAGACTTACTTGAGTTTTTTTCCGCATTTTAGTTTTTTCCGAGCCCCTAGGAAAAAAACCGTTTTTTTTCCGGAAAAAAACGAAAAAAACCGAGGAAAAAAACCGACCCAACAGCCCTGGTACCACTCTGTTCAGATTTGGTTCGTACCATGGTACCGGCACCCATGGCAATGGGTAGGGGTGAGGGGGAGGCCCGCAGTGGGACGCGGGCAGAAAAGTTGTCTTCCTTTGGCCCTGGATGAACCAGGGGTCGTTCGACCACGAAGAGGCGAAGACATGGGAACGGTCCGATCGGGTTGTGTTGGCGCAGCTGTGCGCTGGTCATTCCTGGCTGCTGAACGCATACCGGCACCGCCTTGATCCAACGGTGCCCGAGACTTGTCCCACTGGTTGTGGGGCAGTTCATACGTCTAGTCATCTCTTCAACTGTCCAAGAAAACCCACCACCTTAGCTGTGGAGTCCTTGTGGCTCAAGCCAATGGAGGCCCTCAAGTGGCTGCGCTGTTGGCAGTAGAAACAACAACAACATGGGTAGGGGTACCAATATGGTGTCGGTACATAAACGACGTTAAGTGCCAAACTGTAATAGGACAGATTGCGGAGTGAATGTTTTCCAAACTAGCAAATGTAGTTTTTAAGAGCCAAAAAGTAAGAATCAGGGTGGTAGAGGGAAGTTGTTTGAGGAAGAGAATTTAGCAGTTTCAGTATGGTGTCGGATTTCTTCTGTCCCAACACAGGAGGAGTGGAGACGCATATATACTACCTCTCTCAGTGTCTAATCAGCAGAGGTCACACTCTCACCGTCATCACGCACAGCTACGGTGATCGCAGGGGTATTTGCTGGCTCTCCAACAATCTCAAGGTTTCTCTACTTTTTTATATATACACATGCCCAACCATACATGTAACAGGTCATCCGCCTAAGGGGGATTGGGAGGGGTTTCGTCACTAAAAAACACTCAAAAATCGAAAAAATCGCAACTTTCAGCTAAAAGTCGTTGAAAGTCGCTAATTTGGGTTAAAATACAGCTAAGAAGTGCTGTTTTACAGGCGATTTTGGCAATTCTTGTGTCTCAAATTGCAAAAATCGCAATAATTTGTTGCCAGGAAAATCGGAGTGGGGGTCGGAAAAATCGTCTGGCCTAAGTCGAGTGGGGCCAGACCCCCTTGTTACATGTATGTGCCCAACCCAGGCCGTCGAAAGTCAGCAATGGCAAGTAGTCTGCGTCTGTGGCGTAGTGGTGAGCAATGTCGGCTCCCATGCGGCCAGCGTAAGACACATAGTGGGGTTCGGCCCCGGTGATTGCCTTGCATGTGGCCCTTTGGGGTTATTACTGCGTTTGTGGTGTACACGTGCATTGTAAGTAAAGTTTTTAAAAAGTAGATAAATTGGGACCAAAGCGGCTAAAAATCGCTATTTTAAGCTGCCAAATAGTGTTTTAGAGCTAAAAAATATCAAGCAAAAAATGATAAAAAGGACTTCCAAAAACACCGATTCCTCCTAAATATTAGCTAGACTAATAAATTACTAATTACAGGTCTACTACCTTCCGTTTCTGGTGGTCTACAACGGCTGCATTCTTCCAACCGTCTTCACCACACTGCCATGGATTCGCGAGATTCTGATTCGAGAGAAGATTCAGATTCTCCACGGACACTCGGTAATTGCAGCTCCCTCTCTTCCTTCAGACATGGGCTAGCATTTCGGATGGTTGGGGTTAGAATGTTCCATTCCTGAGGGGGTAGGGGGCTGAGGAGATGTCCCATTCTGGCTAAACTCAAGGTTTTTGGCTTGTTTTTCGTTAAAATAAGCTATTCCATCTAGGCGTACTTTCATCATAACTTCCTATACAAAATTCTTCCTACATTTCTTGAGGGTGTAGCGGCCGGCTGAGGGGGTCAACTCCGTTTTCCCATGTCTGCTCCTCTTGAAAGCATTCATGTGACAGGTCATCCGCCGAAGATGGAGGGGGTCCTATAAACGCTCAAAAATCGGTGATTTGGAGTTAGAATAGAGCTAAAAAGTGCTCTTTTATTGGCAATTTTTGTGTCTGAAATTGTAAAAAAAATCGCAAAAATTTGCTCAACAAAATTTCTTGCCAGAAAAATCGGAGGGGGTGATTGTAAAAATCCCATACGGGGGGGTCTGTCGGAAGCTAAGTGGGGGAAGAGCCCTGTTACCTGTATGAAGGAAAGAAGTGTTCAGTCGTTCAGTGCGCTGGCCCACGAAGCCATGTTTCACGCCAAGAGTATGGGCATCCGGACTGTCTTTACCGACCACTCCTTGTTTGGCTTTGCTGACGCCTCTTCTATCCTCACCAATAAGCTGCTTCAGTTCTCATTGGCCAATTGCAATCACGTGGTCTGTGTCTCCCACACCAGGTACACTACTCTCCATTTTTCTTTCCTTTTCTCTTTGGTTTAGTTCAATTCTTTTATTAATTTTACATGCATTGTCGTATTAGGTCCGGACTGGGGAGACTGGTAGGGTAGGTAGGCATGCAGAGAGATAGGCAAAAGGGGGCTGATCATGCATGTCACAGGGTCCCCACCCGACTTAGGCCAGACCCCTCCGATTTTTTGGTTAGTAATTTTAGCAAAATTTTGCGATTTTTCGCAATTGCAGACACAAAAATTGCTAAAATCGCCTGTGAAACAGCGCTTTCTAGCAGGACTTGAGCCAACTTTAGCGTATTTTGATGATTTTTAGCCGAATAGTGCGATTTTTGAGCGTTTTTAGTGCACAAACTCCTACCCTAGATTTTAGGCCCGGCCGGCGCCAGACCCCCAACCCCGTTCGGCGGTTCGGCGGATGACCTGTTACATGTAGGCTTCTCTTAGACGATTTTCCCGACCCCTCTGATTTTCTGGCAAGTAATAACTTTTTCAGCAAGTCTTTAAATTTTTTAGAATTTCGAAGTGTTACATGTATTAGAGTAGGGGTTGTTGCCAGTCTCGTTGGGTCCAATGGGGTTTCATTCGCGCATGGAGGGGGTACAAAATTTCGGCAAGGTTCAAAGCGTTTAAAAATAGGTTTTTATAGCACATTTGTTCATTGATAAGGTTAAAAATCGCAATTTTAAGCGGACAAATAGCTTTTCTGTGCTAAAAACATGCATAAAAATGGCTGAAACGGCTTATATTCACGGCCCAGGATTTTGAGTAAAAAATGGAGCTTAGGTAGAGTATAAAGAATTGATTTTGCAATTTTGGTTTCGAATTTGTTAAAAAAACGCTAGTCACGGTTCAAAATATACATCTAAAAATCGCCGTTTTACAGACAACTTGTGCAAAAAATTGCCGTGAAAATTGTGTCCCAGAAAAATGGGTGGTCGGTCTGGTGTAGGAGTTTTGAATCTGATATATGAAACATAAGTTTTAGACGGTTCTAAATCAGTCAATAACTTAACGCCGTTTATGGTACCGACACCATGGAACCACCACAGTCCCCGAACACAGCCACTAGCCTACAGTAGGTACCGGTACCATATGGCATCCCTTCGCATTGCTATCGGTATACCACTTTGTTCAGATTTCATACCATATGGTGTCGATACCATAAACGGCGTTAACATACATCATACATGTAACAGGTCATCCGCCGATGGGGGTTGGGGGGGTCTGGCCCCGGCCGGGGGGGGGGGTCTGTGCCAAAATTTTGGGGGCGGGGGGTGGGCACGTAAAAAACCACAAAAATCGAAAAAAATCGCAATTTTTGGGCTAAAAATCGCCAAAAATCGCTAATTTGGGCTGAAATACAGCTAAAAAGTGCTGTTTTGCAGGCGATTTTGGCAATTTTTGTGTGTGAAATTGTAAAAAATTGCAAAAATTTGCTCGAAAATTTACTTGCCGGAAAAATCGGAGGGGGGGGGGTCGGTGAAATCGTCTCGGGGGGGGGGGGTCCCCATCCGGGGGGGGGCTGGCCTAAGTCGGGTGGGGGGCAGACCCCCCAGACCCCCCTGTTACATGTATGGGCGTTAAGCGCCATACTGTAAATCCGGTTGAGAATCAGTTTTCGAGCACACAAACTATCTATGCTTTTAGCAAAGAGAACACCGTGCTGCGAGCAAGGCTGTCACCCCTGAGAGTGTCGGCGATTCCCAACGCCATTGACTGCGACACGTTCAAGCCGGACCCGGAGCAGTTTTATACCAACCCGCGTGAGTTCTATTTAATCAAACTAACAGTTTTCGAGAGCTCAGACGACAAAGTAATGAAAAAATCAAACAGAAAAGTAAAAAATAAAAGGCCAAAAATATTTGCAAGAAGTGGGATTCGAACCCACGCCCCCATTCGGGGACTGCGACCTGAACGCAGCGCCTTGGACCGCTCGGCCATCCTTGCAGATGCTCCTCTCTTTCTAATCTCGCCGCCTCTGTCAGATTGTAAAGCTACTTGCTTTGGCTAGGTGTAAAGTTTATGGCAGATCAACGGTTTTTAGTTGTACCTTGGTTTTAGTAAAAACTGGACTTTTTCGCTTACCATCCCCTCAACCGCCGCTAGCCCATATTAGCCCCTTTCACAGTCAGGCACTTAACGCCGTTTATGGTACCGGTACCGAGGGTAGTGGTATCATATATGGTACCGCCACGTTCGGAGTCTGTGGTGGTACCATATGGTGCCGGTACCATATACAGGGTGTGTCAAAAAAAAAACAACCCAGCAGAGTTTTTGCTGTAGCAACCGCAAATCTCGACCGATTTGAATGAATCCTGCTTTAAATGAAAGATAAATAAATTCTTGAAAGACCGGTGAAGGCCCTATTAAGATACGATGCTTAGTTCCTGAGATATTTTCCTTCAAACTCAAAACAGAGATTTTGGCAGTGAACAAGAGCGATTCCGTTACACTTCACAACAAAACGGATTCCTAATGCTGAGGGGCAACAAGACTTTTACAAATGAAGTAACCAAGCATGTGTGGCACCAGAGAAACCTCGTTACGTTAGCCCTGAGCAGTAGGAATCGGTTTTATTATGAAGTGCAACAGAATAATAAAAATCGCTCTTGTTCATTGCCAAAATCTGTTTTGACTTTGAGTGCAAATATCTCAGGAACCAAGCATCATATCTTAATAAAAGCTTCACCAAACTTTCGAGAAATAATTTATCTTTCATATAAAATAGGACTCACTGAAATCGGTTGAGATTTGCGGCTGCTACAGTAAAAAATCTGCTGGGTCGTTTTAATCTCTGTTGTGCACTGCCAAAATCTCTGTTTTGATTTTGAAAGCAATTATCTCAGGTACTAAGCAACGCATCTTAATAAAAGCTACACCAATCGTTCAAGAATTTATTTATCTTTCATTTAAAGCAGGATTCATTCAAATCGGTTGAGATTTGCGGTTGCTACAGCAAAAAATCTGCTGGGTTGTTTTTTTTTTGACACACCCTGTATATGGTGACGGTACCATATAAGGTGCCGGTGCCATATGGTACCGGACCGGCACCATATTTGGTGCCCCTACCTTCGCGTTGTTGCCGGTACCGGTACCATATGGTACCACTCTGTTCAGATTTCGTACCATATATGCTAGTGGTACCATAGTACCGTACCACCACAGTGGCCGAACGTGGGGCATATATGGACGACTCCCACCTGAGAACCCGGAACTGTTACATGTAAGCCATATATGGTACCGGTACCTAAGCTAGTGGCACCATTACCCCACATTCGGCCACTGTGGTGTACCATATGGTACCCCTGCCTTCGCATTGGTACCGGTACCAACCATAGATTGTACCACTGTACGAACGTGGGGTACCATAATGGTACCGGTAGCATATATGGTGTCGGTGGCATAAACAGGATTAAGTGCCTGACTGTTGTATGTTTGGCCAATAAGCTGTAATGTTTCAGTGACAGTGGTGGTAGTGAGTCGCTTGGTGTATCGCAAAGGCACCGATCTGTTGGCAGCCATAATACCCGAGTTCTGTGCCAAATACCCGCAACTCAGGTTCGTAATAGCTGGTGACGGGCCCAAACGGATTTTACTGGAGGAAGTGAGGGAACGACACTCATTGCAGGACAGAGTAGTTATGTATGGAACTGTACTGCACACTCAAGTCAGACAGGTACTATTTAGTGTTTTCACTCTATAGGTAGGCAGACATGGGCAAAGGGTTGCCCCCCTCAGGCTCTGACCTACCCCGCTCAGCCGGCCGCTACCCTTCACATCAGGAATTTTTCAGAAGAATTTTCTATAGGAAATGGTGATAAACATATGCCTGGATTAGGTGTAAATGAGCTCAGAATAGCTTATTTTGGCTTATTTTAACGAAAAATATGCAAAAAACCCTTGATTTTAGTAAAAAATCGGCCTTTTGGCTTACCACCCGCTCAGCCCCCCTCTCAGGCGCTCCTACCCCCCTCAGGAATTGAAAATTCTACCCCCTCTCAGCCGAAATGCTAGCCCATGTCTGTGGGTAGGGTATGCTGCGAGTGCCAGTTAACTTTAGCCTGACCTGACCCCTGACTTTGAGACCATTTTCTCCTCACATTCTCCGACTTTTCTGGGACGCAACTGTTGCGCCACTTTTTTTGCCTGTAGGTTGCGATTTCTTAATTGACTTTGACTTTTTATCTCTTCAAACGATATAGTCAATTTCAGACTAATCCACATGAATTATACAGGATTGTATTTGAGCATACCTGTAACAGGTCCGGGCCGGCGTTGGGGAGGGGTTTCCGTCACGTGGAGGAGGTCGAGGGGTTCGTCCATACATGTAACAGGGGGTTTGGTGAGGTCTGCCCCCCTCCGATTTTTCTGGCAAGTAATTTTTGAACAAATTTTTACGATTTTTCGCAATTTCAGACACAAAAATTGCCAACACCGCCTGTTGAACACGACTTTTAGGCTGCATTTTAGCCCAAATTAGCGAGTTTTGACGACTTTTAGCCGAAAAATTGCAATTGGTTTGTTGATTGCCGGTGGAGTGTATGAGGGGTTGGCTACAGAATGTCGAATTCAAATTGCCGAAAGCTAACGAACTACCGAAAGTCAAAATTGTTACGGTAGCTGTTCGTTCGTATTGATTATACAGGGTGTGCCAAAAAAAAACAACCCAGCAGATTTTTTGCTGTAGCAACCGCAAATCGCAACCGATTTGAATGAATCTTTTTTTAAATAAAAGATAAATAAATTCTTGAAAGACTGATGAATCGCTTATTAAGATAGCCTGCTTAGTTCCTGAGATATTTGCCCTCAAAGTCAAAACAGAGATTTTGGCTGTGAACAAGAGTGATAAACACAACCCAGCAGATTTTTTACTTTTCCAACCATGAATCTTAACCGATTTGAATGACTTCTTTTTTGAATGAAAGATTGATAAATTCTTCAAAGATTGGTGCAATATTTATTCAGATTCACTGCTTAGTTCTTGAGATATTTACCCTCAAAGTCGAAACAGATTTTGGCAAAGAACAAGAGCGATTCCGTTGCACTTCATAATAAAGCAGACTCATACTGCTGGGGGCTAATGACACTTTACTGTTGAAGTGAACCGAGTTTATGTGTCACTAGTAAAGCCTCCAATAGCCCTCAGCAGTAGCAGGAGTCCGTTTTATTACGAAGTGCAGTGGAATAATAGAAAATCCCTCTTGTTCACTGCCAAAATCACTGTTTTGATTTTGAGAGTAAATATCTCAGGAACTAAGCAGCGTACAGTAATAAACGTTACATCAATCTTTCAAGAATTTATTTATCTTTCATTTAAAAAAGGATTCATTCAAATCGGTTGAGATTTGCGGTTGCTACAGCGAAAAATCTGCTGGGTTGTTTTTTTTTGGCACACCCTGTATTTGCTCTATTGCAGATCCTAACTCAGGGCCAAATATTTCTGAACACCTCACTCACCGAAGCCTTCTGTATGGCGATCGTTGAAGCTGCCAGTTGCGGGTGAGTTTTATTTTGTTTCCTTTCTTATTATTCCACGCACTGACAGGCGTGACTAAAATTATAATTTCGTGCCAAACGTCCTTAAAATGGTTTATTATTTTGGCCTAAAAATAGTGGACTTCTTTGCAATAATTCTTGTTAAATTTTTGTTTGTGCAAATATTGCTTACTTGTTTGTTTACAGACTCCATGTGGTTACCACCAAAGTCGGTGGTATTCCTGAGGTTCTGCCGCCCGATATGTTTGTACTGGCCGAACCGAGCGCCAAAGGTAATCGAGCGTTGGACAATATTTTGGTATCGGTAAGAGACATGGACAAAGGGTTTAGCGCAAACCCTCAAACCCCTGGTACATGTATGGATTTTACTTGGTTACCAGTGCCCTATATGGTATCCCTACCCGAACACATGTTTACCGGTACCATAATTATGTCAAGTCGTGTGCATATATCTACAGGGTGTGCCAAAAAAAACAACCCAGCAGGTTTTTCGCTGTAGCAATCGCAAATTGTCAAGGCGAGAGCGACTAAACGAGAAGGAAACGAAAGGCCGGCCCAGCTTGGCTAAAAGTACATCGCGTTGTGATTATGATTAGAGCGAGGACGATTGGCGAGTGAAAGACTAAAGGCCGTACAAACAAACTACCTAAGAATAGATGGGATTGCACCCAAAGTAAAACACAGACCGACAACAGGGTTTTCTCTTTATTAGACGACCGCCTCTCTCTGCCCTCTTCTTTTTAGACACCACCCAACGTTCCGCTTATTAGAGACTCTGTTACAGACACTGATACACTGCACTAAAG
This sequence comes from Sabatieria punctata, assembly GCA_030248155.1. Lineage (NCBI taxonomy): Eukaryota > Metazoa > Nematoda > Chromadorea > Araeolaimida > Comesomatidae > Sabatieria > Sabatieria punctata. The sequence continues at coordinate 42,449 of JASANB010007267.1, read as the reverse complement.
AAAGAATTCAAAATATGGAAGATCGTTTGCAGGTAAATCAAGAAGTCATGACAATCAAATCAACGAGCAGAGAGTACGGTAACTTTAAATGTAGGGAAAATGTACAGAAAGCAAACTAAAACCAAAATATCATAATTTATTGCAAGTTTACTAAAATATCGTTCATGTAAAACATGACACAAATCTCAACCGATTTGAATGAATCCTTTTTTAAATGAAAGATAAATAAACTCTTAAAAGACTGCTGAAATTTTCATTAATGTACTCTGCTTAGTTCCTGAGATATTGGCTCTCAAAATCAAAACAGTGATTTTGGCAGTGAACAAGAGGGATTATTTTTTATTCTGCACTTCGTAATAAAACGGATTCCTTCTACTGCTCAGGGCTCTTGGAGGCTTTACTGGTGACAGAGAAACTCGGTTTACTTCAACACTAAAGTATCATTAGCCCCAGCAGTAGGAATTTGCTTTATTATGAAATGCAACGGAATCGTTCTTGTTCTTTGCCAAAATCTGTTTCGACTTAGAAGGCAAATATCTCAAGAACTAAACTGTGAATCTCAATAAAAATTGCACCAATCTCTACCAATTTATCAATCTTTCATTTAAAAAAGGATTCATTCAAATCGGTTGAGATTCATGGTTGCAAAAGTAAAAATCTGCTAGGTTGTTCTTTATCACTCTTGTTCATTGTCAAAATCTTTGTTTTGACTTAGAGGACAAATATCTCAGGAACTAAGCAGGCTATCTTAATAAACGGTACATGAATCTTTCAAGAATTTATTTATCTTTCATTTAAAAAAGGATTCATTCAAATCAGTTGAGATTTGCGGTTGCCACAGCAAAAACTCTGCTGCGTTGTTTTTTTTTGGCACACCCTGTATATAATAATGGTATGAATTTAAATGCACAACATCATTCATGGGCCCAAATTCTAAGGACGGGGTTTGGTACTCAAAAATCGCAATTTTTCGGCTAAAAGTAGTCAAAATCGCTCATTTGGGATCAAGTACTGCTAAAAGCCGCTGTTTTACAGGTGATTTTAGCGTCTGAAATTCTAAAAAAATCACAAAAATCGTTTTCGGGGGAGGGGGCCTGACTCCCGGACCCCCTGTTGCATGTATTCACAACATCCAGTAAGCTACCAAACGGTACCGGCACCGTTGTTATAACCTTTAGTGGCGGATTGTAACGCTATAATTAAATAAGACTATATATTCAGCCTTATCAAGTGCCCTAGAGTGTGCAATAGCCAAAGTGAAGGAAGGTTCTGTCTCGCACCCCTCACAACAACACACTCGCGTGCGCAACATGTATTACTGGCCGGACGTGGCTCGTCGTACCGAAATAGTCTACAAGAGAATTCTCAAACAACCCGTAGCCTCAGTGACAGTGCTGCTTAAAAGGTCTGCTCACTCTATTTTCTTCTTATTTTGACCAAACGCAACGGGGTGGTTTTAGGTATTTTCGGTGCGGCTTCGGTTTTGGCTTGTTCTTCGTTGCTATCGCTGTAGTCAATCTCTTTCTCTTGCGACTCCTACAGCTCTTTAGACCGGACACGGTGAGCGGTGACTTTTCTTGACTGCAACGCAACCTAGTTAACGCCTTATAAGGTATACACACACGGTACCCACAGCTTTGGCGGCTGTGGCATACATGGTACCGTATGAGGTCTCGATCGGTGGTGCCATATGGTACCGGTACCCGTACCATATAAGGAACTGATACCGTCAGGCACTTAACGCCGTTTATGGTACGGGCACCATACATGGTACCCCGCGCTGTAGTGGTACCATGGTACGAAATCTGAACAGAGTGGTACCATGCCGCTACCGGTACCAATGCGAAGGTAGGGGTACCACATATGGTACCATCACAGGCCCCGAACGTGAGGTACCATATACATATATAGTAGTATGTATACCATATATATGTACAGTATAGTAATATGTAGTATATGACATATACTATACTGTACATATATATATATACGTATATGGTACCACTACCCTAGGTACCATGTATGGTGTCGCTACCATAAACGGCGTTAAGTGCCTGACTGTAGTTGTAGTATCTTTACTTATGTAGACTGACTGTTAAAAGTAAATTACCTTTAGGCGATTCCGGAGTGTCAGGACCGTTCTGAGGAGAGCAAACGTATCAGGACCAGGAGTACTGAGAAGAGTGACGATTTTGTTAGCAGCACCGAATCCAAGTTAACAGCTTCGTTGAGGAATCACAAAAAGTTGTTATAGAATTGTTTTCGTTAATTGCCTTCCAAATCTGCTTTGTATACACATTTCTTCCTAAATTTCTGCTTATACAGGTCATACATGTACTAGGGGTTTGCGGGTCACCCCCTACCTGACTAGCCCCTATCACAACCCCCTTACCTCACTCCCCGAGACAGGTTAAGGGACCCCCGACCCAAAAAGCAAGTACAAGTACCAGTACTGGCTCCAGTACTAACAAACTGGCTCAGAAATCACTAATTTTTAGCCTAAAATTCGCTTGAAAAGCCTTTGGAAACCGAATTTGGCGTTTCCACTACTGATATTTGAGAGAAATCGGTGTTTTTGGTAGCCGTTTTTGTCATTTTTTGCTTGTTTTTAGCTCTAAAACGCTATTTGGCAGCTTAAAATAGCGATGTTTTCCAGGCGTTTTGGAGCTTTTTGAAATTTTGTACCCTGGCTGAACCCCCTCGACCCCCACCTGAGGTAATAGTCCCCCAGGTCGGCCAGGAGCTGTTACATGTATGTCGCCAACTGTTACAAAAGGCTGTGATTAAATGTAAATTATTTTGTCCTTTGTCCTTTAAAAATCGGTTGCTCAATGCTGCTACGTATTGTAAAAGCTTGGAATTAAAGCTTTTTCGATATTTTCAGTCTATTACGTGAATGGACCAATAGTTATACAGTCCAAATTTATTACTGTGGATCAGGTATACCTGAACCTGATTATCAGGTGGATTTGCAATAGCCATGTTGTATTTTTGGCTAAAAAGAGCTATGTGCGCGAGATACAGCGAAAAATAGGCTGTTTTTTTGTCTGAAATTGGAGGAAAGTTGACTAAAAAGTTGCGTTCCGGAAAAACGGTGGGTGTTGCGAAGAATGGTCTTTATGGGCCGTCCATAAATAAACGACGTCATCCGATCGCCTTGCGTCGTTTCTCGGGGACGCCTCCCCCTAGGTTACGTCGTTTTCGGTTTACCCAGCCGGACATACAGTACTGTCATGTTTTCTTGTTACCATACTGCGCACTCAATAGAAAAAATCCCTACAACCACTCTGGGAAGCTTTTCTGGATTTAGAAACCTTTGCCAGAATGTACTTAAATTGAAAATAATACAATCAAAGTTCCCAAAAATTCCGAAAAAGAGACGTCTTTTTTGCTGACCCCCTCCCCTCCTCCTGGTGCGTCGTCTTTCATCGCATTTCAACCGACCCCCCTCCCTCCCCCATCCTCTGGAAGGACGTCGTTTATGGACGGCCCCTTAGGTGACCGGCACTGTATTATAATTAATTATATAGGTGGGTTGGGTTCACTTTACATAGTCGTTCGGCGTTGACAAATCAGTCTCAATTTGTGTAGGTTCATAAACAAACATCGGCGTTTTCCGCAGTCGGCAGTGTGTTTGGAGCCGTTTTACTGTACATTGCATATTTAAAGCTGCTATTAATTATGCAATCTTTGGCAGGTTTATTTATCCAATCAAATCTAAAAGCTAGCTGCTTTATACTCTGGCTAGGCTACGTAGCATGCCTTCTCTAACTGTTCTCGGCTGCTGTTTCACCTTCTTCTTGCTTATATCTTTCGGTATCTGCTCAGCAGCCAACGAAAATTCGAGTAAACATTTTAGCTCTACTATAATAGAGAGACTGGTTACTACCGAAAAACTTCTGATAAAAGCCCACGCTCCAATAGTAGCGCCCTTCTAATAATAGCGCTCCCACGCGCAGGCTATCAACGCTTTGTAGGTCTTTGCAATCTAGAATAGTGTCCCTTTGAGAGAATTTTCTTTGATTAAGCTTACAAATATTAGTCAGACTAAAACTCATATAAAGATTGTTTGTGTTTAAGACAAAAATACCCTGTATTTTAGGAGAAATAAGGATACTTGAGATGGCCAATATAGCATTGAAATAATAAACGCGCACGCTCCAATAATAGCGCCCCCAAAAGCAATCACGAAAAAATAATAACTCAGCGCTATTATTAGGAGTTTTACGGTGTTGCATAATCAGAAAAGGAAAACAGGCCGAGACCTCACCAATTTTAGTCAGTCTAGAGGACATTTGCTTGTGCCTAGAAGCGGGAGATGTAGAATCAAAAGTTATAACCATTTGTACAATGCATGTAATGTGTATTTTTTGTATTTATGTGTATGTGTATGGTACAAAAAATGCAAATTTTTGGCCACATTTTGAGCGACAAACATTAGAAAACGATATTTCTCATAGTCAACTGTTTTAAAATTGGGATAGCTATGAAGTTGAGTTACTTAGAGCCATTGAAAGGCTTTATGATGAGGATTTTTTAGTCTCTCTTAGTACAGCAAAAACTCTAAAGCTTCAAATTCGGTTCCATATTTTATCGATTTTTGCATATCAAATACACATACACAAAAATACACATTTTGAGTACTGTTTGTGTATGGTAATGTGTATCGGAATTTTCAATGTGTACATACAGTACGCAAAACAACGTGTATTTTTGTGTATGGCAAATGTGTGTGTGTGTGTGTATACACAAACAACAGTACTATACAGTAATAAATAATGAAAATTCGTTAATTTGTCAGAATATTAGAGAATAACTTTTGTAAGAACACAACTACATTGAATTGAACTATACCCCTGAACTATACTGAAATCGCAAGAAAATGCACAAAATGCTCTGCATTTTTACACTAATCTTTAGAAATTCGGCCCGGCCCGTGCGCATCTCTAATAAAATAATGACTTTAGATTTCTACCCTTGGAATTGCAAACCGTTGGAAAAGTGTGCTTTTGAGATTGAAGGTACAAAGCACGTCATTTGTGAATGTCCAAAGGATTATGCTTGTGCTTGGGTGAGAAAAGACCCAAAATGTTCCCAGGGAGTGAAATGTTATCATTGTTATCCAATCAAACGATATTTTGAGTAGCACATAAATCTTTACATACATCAGCTATGTTGTTTAGCATACATATGTAGTAGGTATTATGGGCAACCATTTCTAATACTTTCTAGTTCTACAACAACGAAAATACCCTAAAACGGCCCTACTTGTAGCACATGTAGAAACTGTATGCAGGAAGGAGGTGGCATGATGGACAACCAAACCAGAGTGTCTTTTAGAGTTCTTATGACTACTAGTCAAAGTCAAAGTCATAGTTTTAATACTTATGTGATATTCACACGTACTAGGGGTTTGGTGGGCTACCCCTAGCTAGAAAGGCCAAATCCCCACCATCCCACACCACCGAGATAGTTTAGGGACCCCCGACCCAAAAAAACATTGTACAAGTACCAGTAGCGACTCCAGTACTACAAACTGGCTCAGAAATATGTAATTATTAGCTAAACATTCGCTTGAAAATTGGAAACCAAATTTGGCGTTTCAACTGCTGATGTTTAAGAGAAATCGGTGTTTTTGGAAGCCGTTTTTATCACTTTTTTGCTTGTTGTTTAGCTCTAAAAGGCTATTTGTTAGCTTAAAATAGCGATTTTTAGCTTCCTTAGTGAAAAACTACACAACATGTACTGTATGTCGTTATTTCCCTGACTGTATTGTACATTGTATAAGGTCAAATATCTCAGGAAGTAAGAAGGGTACCTGGATAAAATTTCAGCAATCTCTGAAGGATTCATTTCTCTTTTATACAAAAAGGATTTACGGTTGTTACCGCGAAAAAAACGGCGGGGTTGCTTTTACTGACAGACCATACACAAAGGAATCGCAAACGATTCTCCTGCATTTACACAGCAACCATTGTCATGTTAACTAATGTTACTAATGTTAACTAATGTTCTGTAAAAACTGTAAACTAATTACTTACAAAATTATAGTAGATATGCTTCTTGAGAATTCTGCTTTTCAGCAAAATCCTTCGAAAAAATAAACATCTCTATGTTTTACTACTATCTGAATGAAACCGTGGTGAAACGACCTACGTAAACTGATCAGATCAGATTGAAACATAACGTCACCTGTTTCTCGGTCCTAGCAAATAGCCTGAATAAATTATTTTTATTTACAAGTAGAATAAAGGGCGGGCTATGTCGGTGTTGTCCTACCATTGTGCCCTCTCAGAAACATGTAGGAAACGCATACGTGAGGCACGTGCTGTACCTAAAGAAGAGAAAACAAAAAAACAACAGGTTTTTGTCCTAGTACTCCGAATGCAGCGCCAAGAAAGATTTACTGGACGGCGTTCAAGTCAGGAGAAATGTCCCTACTAGGGGCTTTAGTTTCAGTCAGAAGGGGTCGAATTTTCAAAAATGCTTGGCCAGGGCTTGCAGAAAAGACAATCTTGCTCAAACTATGCAGTAGCTTTTTTTCAAACACACAAACAGTCAGCGCAGAAACAAACCAAGTCCAACAAAAATTTGCATACAGCTCATAGGTTTTGCCTTGTGACTGTCACAATGTTGCTTATGTTTGTATTGTGCTCGGTTGGATTCAGTAGAGCGCTGCTTTGCTACGAGACGCGTGAGAAGGACGGCAAACTAGCCTGGACCCAGCGACCCTGTTCCAACTGGTGTGACCAACTCCGACCTCAGAGGAACCTTTCTCACCTGCTCAGTGCCGGTTGTAGTGCATCAGCCTGCAAAGTTGAAGGCATCAACAGCGTTTACGATATGTTCTACATCTGCTGTAAGGTCGACCTGTGCAATGGACCCAACATGACTGTTCCCAAAGTCACTGTCAAGATCAAGCCAGCTAAGAAGAAGACCTCAGCTCAACCATTCACCACTTCCCTGAAAACTGGGGCTGCCTCAACCAGATCTATAGAAATCACCACCTGGTCAATTAGTGTTGCTGCAACTTCTATCCTTTCTACCAAAGAGATCAGTAGCGTCACTTCAACTACGTCAACAACCCCAAAAGAGGTCGCTACGGAGATCACCACTTCTAGTCTGCTGCCTAGTTTGCGCTGTTGGGACAGACAGAAAGGAGCGCCTTTGTCATGTCGCCATGGCATCAGGTTCTGTTTCAGATGGCACCTCAATTACGACCGATCTACCGGAAAGTATGGAGCTCTCAAAGCTGCTGGTTGCGATTCACCCGTAGCTGCTAGTTGTAAGAGGACTGGTCTGAATGTCGAAGGCACCCATGTCTACGTTTGCTGTAAGACTGATTTGTGCAATGCCAAACCAATCAATGTGAATTATTCTACAAGCACACCTAAGACCTCTGATGCTGTTGTTACTAATCTTGGATTTAGTTTTCTGTTCTTGACTGTGTTCTGTGTTTATTGACTGACTAGAAACACTGTTTTGTACAATTACTAGTTGTGACGGGAGCTCTTGATCAGTTTTGTGAAATAAAAATCTTGACTATGCAAATGTTGAATTGCTGGAACTGTGAAAACAATGGTGCACAAATGCTCAGATGCTGTGTTTCCTTTCTCTATCCAAACTGCCCCAACTCACCAGGAACCACTGACACCTGAACCAGACACCAATCTGCATGAAGTTCATACTTTCGTCCACTAGCTTTGAAAATGATCTCTGTGCTTGTGTTGTTGTCAGTTGGATTCAGTGCAGGGATAGTTTGCTACAAGGCACATCATCATGGGAGCGGCCAGATCAGCTGGACCCAGCCAAGATGCAGAGCCAGTTACTGCGCTCAATTGCGATCCAAGACTTCCAAGTTGGTCGCTGCAGGTTGCGGTGGTGCATGCAAAAAGCCTGGCATCAATTACTTTAGCAACATGTTCTATATGTGCTGTCAGGTTGACCTTTGCAATGGGCCCAACATGAGTGTTCCCAAAATCACTGTCAAGATCAAGCAATCAACTGGGAACAAGACCTCTATTTTGAATGTGACAACTACTGCCCAACCAACCAAGTTGACTTCGTTGAACCTTACAACCAGCACCACTTGAACAGATACTACCTTCTTTCGCTTACTTGTGCTTACTCGTATTGCTGTATTACTAACGTGTGTCTGGAGCGGGAGCGTCGTTCTTTACTAGCTACGGTACAATTGGCCGCATTGTCGTGTTCAGAGATGGCGGCAGACAAGGCAGTTGGCGTTTTGCGTGGCGGCGGCCATCGTTTTCTTCGACGCAAGACGTGATATCTTCATATTGTTGTTGTTGTGAGTGTGTGTGTACCTCAAGCTGCCGCTCCAGCAGTACTTGTCCGTAACTTGCCGTGTGCTCATAAAGTTTACTAGAAGCCACCGCACTGTTCACCGACTTGCTGCATTAGGCGTAAGATAGTTTATTTACATTTTGCTCGCGCATACAACCCCGGCAATTGGCCGGCATTCTTGTCTTCGTGACGTGGTTTCCTGTGTCGAGGCCCGATCGGCGCTGGAATAAGCTCTGGGAGCGTTGTCGTCTAGTTTGCTCGCCCTCCTGCCTAGGGACTCGCGGCACTAGCCGACTCTTCTTTCTTTCTCTCTGCCGTGTCGATTACCGGCGTGTCTGTAAACATTGTGTATTACTTTTATGCACAGCAGCCGTGCTAAACGCCCGGCAACACCTACGACTAACTACACCTGCCGCCCGGTTATTACCTGGCCATTTATCGCAACTCACTGCTCCGCCGGCCGTTATTATTAACGCCCGGCCTTTCAACTTTACCTTTGCCTGGCTGATTTATCGCCCGGCCAATCAACTTGTCTCCACTGTTTCGCCGTCTCCGACTGTCGCCGTGTCTGCTATTTTGGGCGCAGTGCAATTGGAGGTTCCGAACCGAGATGCCGAATCGCTACAGGAAGAGCAAAAGTGGCCAGCATCAACCAAAAAGCAGTTTGTTCTCTCAACAGACTACCGAACAGGCGCCAGAAAACGAAGACTTTCTGCTCTCTAAAGAAAATGCCGTTGACGAAGGAAAAAGAGGTGAGCAACAAATGCCCTCAAGTCCTCTCAGCCGCAAAGAAAAGAGACGACAGAAACAGTGTCAAAATCGGGCCTCTTCCGTGTCTACAGAGCCGCTCGCTATCGGTGATGACTCAACCCACACCAGCTTTCCTGATGATGACGTTGTCAGAACGGAGGAAACATCAGAGGAACAATTTAAAAGCGTAAACAACAAAAAGGTGGCCGATGGGGTCGGCGAGAAGACGTGTGCGCAGAGGCGCCCATCGACTACCAACGAGGGTCTGTCTAATGCTCAAGAACAGGCCGTTGCGACTGACGATCAAGACAAAGCACCACTCTGTTACCTGCTGGAGGATAGTTCTTTTATACAAATGGTAGCAGAATACCTAAAAGAAGAAATGGCGGAAATGCTCAGAGAACAAACACCGGCCATGCCGTCTGAGCCGGAAATCACCAACGACAAGTTGTCTGATGAGCAGTATGAAGCGGTGATTAGCAACCACCGCAAATTCTACGGATTAAACGTTCCTCGGTCAGACAACTCAGCTTTTGCAGAATCGTTTTCGACTCAACAACCGTTGGACGATTTCAAGTGGCTCAAACCAGTTGAACTGGTAACTCCTACAGATCGGGCGGTCCAGATCAGTTTACCGCCACGTCAACGTGATTCGGAGCAGGAGGCAGATTCTATTCTGCCACTACATACCAATGTGTTGCCAAAACCAGCAGAGGCATTAGATAAGGCACCGGCCAGTCTTCCGCTAATCAACAGCAAACTGCTACCTGTCAATCAGGCAGTTTGCGAGAAGCCGGACGTGATGTTGGTGGCTAACCTGTCTACTACATTGCCGCCAAATTCGGTCACTACCACTGTCGGTTGTGTTACCGAAAAATCAACAAATCCGTTGGCTGCTGATTGCGTTAAGCCGCCAAACTCTACGATGTTTACACCAATTACCGCGCATTCGGTTGCTGATTTAGTCACAACCGAAACCACACACATTTCTAACGTCAGTGTAAAGGCCGGAATGTCTCACAAGAAGCTGTTGTACCAACCGCTCCCGGCCGACAAAGAAGCTGTCTGTCTGGAGGACCAGCCAGCTAAAAAGGGGGCAGTGAAGGAAAAATTGCCGGAAAAATCGGAAAAGTTGCCGTCTTTGTTTTCCGATTGCTCCCAAACGCCACTGCTTGTTCCGAACAAAGTGTTGACCAAACGCAAGACAATGACCAACAACAAACAACGACGAAAATTGCCTAGAAGTGACAAACAGCGTTACGGTGCGCAAGCCAACAAAACCAAGGTTGTGGTTGTCGGAAAATCGTTGAGGTGCGTACCTTTTGACACGGCCAGTCGAAAAAGATGGCAGCAGCTGTGTCTGTACGTATCCTCCGCGCTGCGCCCCCCGACTGTTGTACAACCACTATGGATCCGCAATCACCAGTCACTTCGGGTACAAAGAGATCTACAAAAGAATGTGCCAGTTTCACTACTGGCCAAACATGCTACAGAATTTGATGGCGCAAATCAATTGTCGTCAATGCGCCGTCCGCCGCGGCCAAGGATGAATTGAAAATGCTGTCAACTGTTGCCTTGTATAACCTAGGACGTTATTGTTTTATTGCTTTTAGTTAATGGTTTTTACGCGTGTTAGTTGCTTTAGTTAGAATAGTTAATGGTTGTGTAGTACTAACGCTTAATGCTTCTTTTGGCTTCTCCTCTTTCCTACTGTAGTTTTGTGTTGTGTTGTATTGCAATGTATGCCTTTCGTCTATTGTGCTGGATATTATTGTATGTTGTTGGAATGTGCCTCTATTGTAGACAACCAATCAGCGTTGGCCACGGGTTGAACAGCTACTACAGAATGCCGCAGCGCAGCAAACGTCATTGTTTGTTGTGTTGTAACTAATGGCTGACGAGGAGGAGAGATCGGAGCGGCCGTTCACGGTGCCGCCCCCGTTGGAGCGGAAGAGGTTGTATCAGTTGTTTCCTGAGGAGGTGGACGAAGCTCCCGGTGCGCCGCGCGCCGGCACTGCACCGGTACCAGACGAGTTGCCTGATGCAGCTGACGTGCCAGAGCCTGCTGAGTTGCCTGACGCTCAGCCGGCCCATCCACCAGTGGCTATCGACGACTACGACCCAACTCGGCGCAGTGCTGTACAGTTACTGCCACAAAACGCTGGTTTGAGGGCACAACGGGTGGCAGAGATTGAGGACATGGCCGAGAAATGCTTGATCCATTCGGCCTACCCACCATCGGAGGAGGAGATCAATCCCAGAAATCTACTACCTGGAAGAGCTACTATTCGGTTACCATGGGTAGCCGAAACGCACTACGACCCTGTGATCCTGAACGGGGATGGTACGCCCATCTACCCATCTGACGCACCGTGCAGACGGCTGGTACAGCCGCCAGACTTTTTGGGTGAGAGCGATGTCAACTGGCCGTTTGATACGGCTAGACTACCACAGCCGGCACCGGCCGAGGAGAATTTTGCGTTGGACCAACTAACTCGGCATGTGTCTCTCCATCAACGACAAGCAGAAGCCGCAAATCCTAGCGGGGTAACTACTTTCGACCCGCGGGACACCAACTACGCTCCGCCAGTGACTCCGGAGCTCTACGATGCCGTCACTATCATGAATCGCTCTACGGAGCGTTTCGCACGAGAGGACCCGGTTTCGGACTATGGCTCCAACGAACCCGCCAAACAGATGGGCGTGTTCAACACTACTGCAGCAGAACTGGTTGGTAGTTTGCCCACACTCACTACTCAGGGCATTCTGCCTTCTAATGTGCGACAAGAAGCCAGATTTTGGGACGCCCATGACTGGATTCGCAACGAACCGCAGCAGAGTGGGGAGTTGTGTAGTCTGTTGCATAAAGCGTTCGTATTCAACCGTGAGGCTAATCACCACCGACTACCCACTATGACTACAGCTCAGTTCAAGGCTCAGTGGGTATTGATGGCCCACACTCTGTTCGGAAGAGTACCAGAGTACAGCTATACTGCCGATCCAACTACCGAGGCGGAGCTGGACTTAGTCATCTCCGAGTCTCTTCGAATCGGGGCATTAGTGACTGGTACCCCGGTTGCGTTCGTGGATTGGGAAGGCGCCGGCCGCTTCAGTGGGGAACCAATCCAGCTTTTGTGTGACCCGCATATTCAACAACTTTTGGATGCAGTACCGCGACCGCCGGACCGGGAACCGGTGGCCCCTAAAAAGCCGCCGGATGAACAACAAATGCCAGCCAAAGACTATCACATCTATAAACGACGACTGGAGATGTGTCCCCGGCTCAGGGTACGCCCGTACACGACGCTCCTAGTCCAGTACCTGCTCAGGAGGACATGGAGATAGATCAGCCGGCTGCTTTGCCTGCGGCTTTACCGCCAGTATTACCACCTGGTTACGACACACCTGCCGTTACGCTTGTACCGGCACCAACCATGACCACCGAACAACTCAGCGCTATTTTGCAACATTTTGGTCAGAAGGCTCAAATCGGTGGGGCTGAGCTTGAAAAGTTGCTGGCCGCTGCAAATGCTCCGGCCGTTCCAACGATGGGTACCGTACCCATTGCAGTCAACGTGGCACAAGCGGGGGCGCTACTGCCACCGCCAGCTCCTACGTATTCGCCGGCACAACCTACAACACCGGTGCTTCACGTTAGCCAACTGGTGGGACGAGTCAATGTTCCACTGGATGCGCCCCGAGTGAATCTCGACTACATGCCGCTGGTAAAACCGGTGCAATTTCGGTTGCAATTGCGAATGAAACCTTACAACGTCAGTGAGGTTGCTCGTCATGGACTACTGACTCGAGACGCTCAAGGTGTGGATCTGCCGGGCACGTATTTGATTACGAAGGCCCCGCAACGAGCATACATTCCACGGCCAAACCTGTTTCCCAGTGCATTGCAACAGTACCACTTTCTGTGGCCGTACCCGCTCAAAGTGTTTCTTAAGCTGTGGACAGGTGTGCCGCACGTGCTTCAACTAGCGGACACTACACTAGCGGACATCGATCGACCGGCAGATGATTTTGCCAACACCAACGCTTTGCCAGTTGCGCTCTGCCCGTACAACCAGTGCGGGTTGACCAATGCGTCGCTGGTATTTGCCTGCCATGACAAGGTCACTAAAATGGACATCACGCACTTGGTGTCTACGCCTCCACTGGGTGAAACAACTACCTTGTCGCCCGGTCTCGTGTTTGTCATTTGGGACCACTTTACTGAGCAAGTGCTTCATCATAACACCGTACCCTCTAGTACTCAAAACCTGCGAAATCTGGATCGGCAGTTGTACATTGCCGGTTTTCTAAAATCGTAGCGTCAGTTCTTAGAGGAGGCCAGTCCCGGCCCCCGGGCGATCGTACTGTGGCAGCTGCTGTGTCAGTTACTGCCCACTGAAGTTGGGACGTTCTTGGACCCGGCTAAAGTGTGGTTGCGCCGCGCTTTTCCTGAGTCAGCGTACTTCCAGGGCATCTACCCATTGCCGATCTTGCTGGCGCCCTGGTCGTTGCCGTTGCAGACGACCCGGTCGAGTGACTGTATTCGCCGATTCGTGTCTTTCGTGCAGGCCATGTCCATGTTGGTTGTGGCCAATCGAGACGTGGAATTCCTGCACCTTGCTAAGCTCTGGTTAACTAGCTGGGGCGTGGAAACCGTTCGCGCCTTGGTCGATCATGAATGGGTGCAGAAAGCCATCAGCAACAACCGTCAGACGGCGCTCAATATGATCGTTGAGTCCGTGGACGAATTCTTGAGAGCGCTCCGAGCCATCCTCCGTACCTACCAGATTAAGGCGTACAAGGAGTCAATTGGAGTTGCCCCACCGTTTGTGGAGCACATCGTGTACGCCACTCTCAATCGACTGGAACCGCTCACCGACGATGAAGGAAAACTTATTCGGGCATTGATTGACCCGGATCAATACTTGGTAGTCGAACCATCGCCTCCGGGCACCAGAATTCACAACCGACTCTTCAATGGTCGAATCGTCAGCACCTCAGTGACACCGGAAGTTCAAGCGTATCGGGGCACGGTCTACGAAAGAGCGCGTCGACAATTTCACGTGTGGGTCGACATGAATTGCGCTGACACCTTGCTGTGGGATGATCTGGACATTCGATCGCGCGACTGTCTGATTGCTTCGGCGTCAAACCGTCTACGCTACCAGAATCTGGGACCACTCCACGACCCTGAAGAAGCTGTCGACGGTCACAGGGATTTCGTTCTGGACGGAGAGAAGCTGTCGCCCTTGTTCTGGTTCATCATCCATCGTGCTCTGGCTGCAGGGACCGTCAATGCACTCAACTTACCCGACAACGAAGCAGAGAACAACCTATCTAACCGAGAGCAGTGTGATCAGGTCGAAATCAACACCTCCACTGCCATGCACAATCTTGTCATGTGGGAACCACACTTTCCGTATTCAGGTCAGATCGGAGACCGAATGGCAGATGTGCCACCCTAGGTTCGTCGGAGCCTCACTCCAAAAAGGGGGCACTGAACAGATACTACCTTCTTTCGCTTACTTGTGCTTACTCGTATTGCTGTATTACTAACGTGTGTCTGGAGCGGGAGCATCGTTCTTTACTAGCTACGGTACAATTGGCCGCATTGTCGTGTTCAGAGATGGCGGCAGACAAGGCAGTTGGCGTTTTGCGTGGCGGCGGCCATCGTTTTCTTCAACGCAAGACGTGATATCTTCATATTGTTGTTGTTGTGAGTGTGTGTGTACCTCAAGCTGCCGCTCCAGCAGTACTTGTCCGTAACTTGCCGTGTGCTCATAAAGTTTACTAGAAGCCACCGCACTGTTCACCGACTTGCTGCATTAGGCGTAAGACAGTTTATTTACATTTTGCTCGCGCATACAACCCCGGCAATTGGCCGGCATTCTTGTCTTCGTGACGTGGTTTCCTGTGTCGAGGCCCGATCGGCGCTGGAATAAGCTCTGGGAGCGTTGTCGTCTAGTTTGCTCGCCCTCCTGCGTAGGGACTCGCGGCACTAGCCGACTCTTCTTTCTTTCTCTCCGCCGTGTCGATTACCGGCGTGTCTGTAAACATTGTGTATTACTTTTATGCACAGCAGCCGTGCTAAACGCCCGGCAACACCTACGACTAACTACACCTGCCGCCCGGTTATTACCTGGCCATTTATCGCAACTCACTGCTCCGCCGGCCGTTATTATTAACGCCCGGCCTTTCAACTTTACCTTTGCCTGGCTGATTTATCGCCCGGCCAATCAACTTGTCTCCACTGTTTCGCCGTCTCCGACTGTCGCCGTGTCTGCTATTTTGGGCGCAGTGCACACTTATTCTGGTTCCTCCATTTGGTGTTGGAGTAGTGAGAAGCAAAAGCCTGTAAACTGTCGGCCTGGTGTCAAATTTTGCTATCGGTGTGAGAAAAAGAAGGCTGGAAGAATGACAGAACATTTTGAACTCACTGACTGTGATGTGGGTAAGTGTGCAAAAATGAATTCTATGGAAGATGGTGTGTTGATCTGTTGCAATACTCATTTGTGCAATGCAGTTAAACCTCGTTACACCACTACTGCAACTTCCAGTGCGTCTGAGAACTTTCTGGGTTTGATGGTTCATCTGCTGTATTTTCCTGTGTTTTTGCTCTCTGAATGATCAGGTTCTCTGTTGTTAATTGGTAGATTGATATCTCAATAACTGTAATATTTACTGCCATAAATACGCACTGTCTATCAGTGTGTATACACAAGCAGCATCAGTTACTGTCTTGTCTTGCTAAGGCCAGTTTCATGCAAATTGTTGTTTTTGTGCAAGTTGCTACCGAATGGGTCCAGTTCTCATTTTGTTTGTATTCCTGTTTTGTGTTAACCAAATCGCAGCCCTCAACTGTTACGCGCTGAGGCTCAAAGGAGGAAGAGATCGCTGGATCAGTAATACTAACTGCACCAACACTCAGTTTTGTGAGCAACGGCGGCTCTGGAGCAAAGACGAGACAGCGGTGGGGCCGATCGCGGCTGCAGGATGTGGCATTCACTGCACTGGTAGAGGCATCAATGTGGTGACTCACCGTTATGGTCAAGACATGTACATCTGCTGCGCAACTGACAACTGCAATCATGAAAATATTCTCGTCCGTAGTTTGTCTGTCACATCAACAACTTCAATAGATACAGCAACTTCAACAAGTCTGCAGTCAAGTATTAGTTCATCGCTCAAGTCCACTTCTACAATGCTAAGCAGCTCTACTCAACCCCCTACTTTGCAATGCTGGAATACATGGAAAGCAGCTCCTACCAACTGCCGTGTAGGCATCAAGTTCTGTTTCAGATGGTACACCAGCTATGACCCCTCAACAGGAAGGTACGGAGATCTGAAATCTGGAGGCTGTGACTCGCCCGTAGTTGCTAGCTGCAAACGGACTGGGCTCAATATTGAAGACAAGAGTATTTACATATGCTGCAAGACTGATTTGTGCAACCAGTCACCTGTGTTTGCCATTACCACAGCTTCGACTTCTGATGCTGGTGTTAGAAAAGTTGATTTTGCTTTGTTGTTGATTGTTTCGGAAATTCTACTTGATAACTAGCCTTTGCACCATGCAAGCATAACACCAACTGTAGAAGTTATTATAAAATTAATATACTTGAACATCAAAAGTATGGTGGCTTAAAGCCTAAGCGAAAGTGATTTAGTGTTCATTATTCTTTGACATTTTTGGACGCACAGGAGACAGAAGAATGTGGCAACTGTATTCAGACAGAAACACTACTTGCCCATCCTTGGCATTAAAATCTTGGCTTTTGGTGCGGCACTAATAACGACCCTTGTGTCATACCCTTATTTCAGGCGGCCTTCTTTAGCCGACAATCAACCGATTTGCCGTTTTGCTAAGGCGCAATTTAAGGATTGCGGCCTAAATGTAGACAGAAAAATTTAAGCTTGCGATGCTTATTTAGAAAATATGGCCCCCGTTTTTGCAGCCTTTAAAATGACCCCTGTTACATCACCTTAAATTTGCATACAATTCATCGTTTGATTTTGTACATGGCTCCGGAAAGGTTGCTTATGTTTGTGTTGTTGTCAGTTGGATTGAGTAGAGCACTGATTTGCTACAAGACACGTCAGACGGGCGGCAAGGTAACCTGGACCTGGACCCCAGGAAACTGTTCCAACTGGTGCGACCAAATCCGATCTCAGACGTACCCTTCTCACCTGATCAGTGCCGGTTGTGGTACCTCGGCCTGCAAAGTTGAGGGCACCAACAACCTATCTGGTGCTTTCTACATCTGCTGTAAGGTCGACTTATGCAATGGACCCAACATGTTTGTTCCTAAAGTCACTGTCAAGATCAAGCCAACTAAGAAGAAGACCTCTGCTCAACCATCCACCACTTTGTTGAAAACTGTGGCTACTTCAACAAGATCTAGGGAGAGCACCACAACACCAGCTGTTCCAACTCAACAGATCAATAGCGTCACTTCAACTATGTCAACAACCCCCAAAGAGGTCGCTACGGAGTCATCTACTAGTTCAACCACCTCATCTTCTACAACTGTTCCAACTCAAGAGATCAGTTCAACTACTTCCTCAACTACTCTGAAGGAAATCGCTACGGACTCACCTACTAGTTGGACCACCTCACCTTCGACAATCTTCACCACATCTAGTCGGCCGCCTGGTTTGCGATGTTGGGATTCACAGAAAGGAGCGCCTCTGTACTGTCGCCCCAGCGTCAGGTTCTGTTTCAGATGGTACACCAGCTATGACCACTCTACAAGAAGGTTTGGAGATCTAAAGTCTGGAGGCTGTGACTCGCCAGTTATTGCTAGCTGCAAACGGACTGGGCTCATTATTGAAGACAAGAGTGTCTACATTTGCTGTAAGACTGATCTGTGCAACGCCAATGGAACCGTTCCCAACCACCAGTCGCCTATGTCTTCTGTAACCACAGTTTCCACGTCGTATGCTGTTGTTAGAAAAGTTGAATTTGCTTTGGTGCTGTTGACTGTTTCGGAGACTCTATTTGATACCTTTGTACTGTACTAGTGTACCACCAACTGTGGAAGTTATTTTAAAATGAAAATACTTGAACAGCGAAAGCTTAATCCTCAGCGAAAGTGGCCAAGTGTTTAATACTCTTTGTCACTTTCGTACTCACACAGTGGAAACAGAAGAATGTGACAATTGTACTTAGACAGAAACACTTCTTGTCCATCCTTGGCATCAAAATCGATGAACAAAGTTCCACAGGGACTATTGGACGAGTTTTTGTGCCATTTCACATCGGCTATGATCATCGTACTCTTTTTAACCCAGTACCAAACTTCGCCAACCTTGTACTCTAGACCAATCCAGAATCTGTGTGACCTACGATTAGAGAACTTCTTGAAATGCTCAGCCAACTGTTTTGCCACCGATGGAGAGATCATATGAGCCAAGTGGCCGTTTTTTAGTCTTCTGCAGGACTCCGTGGCTACAGCAAACGGGAGTGGTCTTTGCTTTCGGTCCAGAACAAAGCAGGAATTTTCAATGTAGATGTGGGGAAGGTCAAGCTTCTGGCATTCAGCTCTCAAATCTGCTAATTTAGTTCTTGGTTAGGTTGGTTCAGAAGTTAAAACTTACCTCCTTTGATTGCTGTTGTTGGCTCTTTTGTTGTACTTTCAGTGCTCCCTAATTGTATATCGGGAACTTGCGAAGATTCTCTGTTTTCTTCCTCTTTAATGGGCTTCTCGGTTGGCTTGGACGGTTTTATAGTTTCTGATTTAGTTGTTTCAGTTGGAAAATAGTCATCAGGAACTCCGCACATGCTTTCCTCTTCAGAAAGCACCAAAATGGTGCACACTAAGAACAACGCAAGCAGGTCTGCAGTTAACATCTTTTCAAATGAAGAGAATGTGGTTGGTGGTGTGTAAATTGTTAGATGAACTAATAGGGATATAATTTCTGGTCGCGTGCTGCTTACCCTTTAATTTACAAAACCCAAACGCAAAACTGATGTTGGAAGTGTTTCGATCGGCGAGGATGCCTATTGCCTACCATGCCAAAATTACACTAGTAAAATCAATTTTTGAATTTAGTACCAGTACCACATCAAAGCAAATTCAAAACAACCCTTCTACACTATACCATACCATATCAATATCAAACGCCGTTACCGACCGACCGACCGACGGACCGACCGACCGACCGACCACTGGCTTACTGACCAACCAAACGGTGGACTGGCTGACCGACAGACCAACAAATAGACAACACGGTGGGTTGAAACTGTGGTGTTCCGTATATTGTTGTTTGGGTATGGGATTTCAGGAATCGGTTCGGTATGGGTTCGGTATGTATACCCAATCAACAGTAGTTCCGTATTTTGTGTCACCCCCTGTTTGGTTGAGTTACTACGGTAATTTCCCTGTGGATTCTATTCCTGTTCTTTTTCGAACAAACTACACATACACACTGATTTTATTGAAAACCAAGCTATTTGTACAAAAAAACAAGTACAACTAAAGTAATTTCTGTGATACATCTGTAAACATACATTCAGAATAAGCAGGTGGAGGAGGTTCTATGTCTTCTTTGTTTGGTGGAGGGGGTACAAAATTGTATGGAGGTGGCCCCATCTCTTCTTCAATCGCAGGAGGGCGTACATATCCACCATGGAAATGAGCAACTGGTGGAGTTTCTGGTTGGTTGGAGTCATTCAACTCAAAATTGGTTGGACGGTTTACAGAAAATGCAGATCTAGAGAGCTCTATCAAAGACAGGTAAGCTCGGTGGATCCTGTACGAGCACCAAGCAATAAAGCCAAACATCATTGCAAATAGCAGACCAAAAACTAGATAATAGAACGTTTTGCACTTGCCAAAAAAGACATCTTTTCTGCCAGTAAAACTTTGACAAGTTGAATTCATACTTCTAGGGTGCAGCTCGTGTTGCCTCACCCAAAAGCCAATTTTAATCGCAATCGAGAGCACCAACATTGCAATAATAAATTGAACAGTCTGCAATTCCTTTTTTCGGCGTCGGCGCATGGAATACAAAAGAGTAATTCCAGCACCGCCGAGAAGAACCGATATAAAAATGCTTGTTATAATGTCAACCGATATAGTAGTGGTATCCAGCTCATTCACTGGGATGTCTCCTAGTTGAAAAAGTCCATAAAACACTTGAATCATCACTGGGACTGAGAGAATTGTCCAGAAAATACCCAGACCGGTGCAAAAGGTACGGTGATGGCAAAAACAGCTGCGGAATTTGGCATCATTTTCGGTCGTTGTATCTACATCGGCAGCGTAATACATGTTGGATTGGAACGAGAATTTTACACACAAAGAGAGAAAATTTTTGCTCGGCCGGCCGCCTACAGGCAGAGCAATACGGCTTTGAGCGGCAACGGTTTATCGATTGGTGGGAAAGCGCATTAGGTCCGTAGCTAGAAAGAACGGATTAAAAGTGTTTAGGGCAAATAGTGTAAAAAGAAATAACCAAAAGCACCCAATGATTTAGCCGGTATAGTTGGTGTAGTGGTATCACACACACACAGCAGAGCAAGTTTCTTGCCGCAAAGAGTTGGTGGGCGGCACAAAGCCGAACCCAAGCCACCGAAAGCTGGTGACAGCGAGTAGGTAAATGGGAAACGACTGTAGCTGCCGTTGCGCCTAAAACTACAATAGCAACCACGCGTGTTGGGACAAACGGCAACGGGGACAGCTACCACTGAGACCCGTCGAAGCTGACATAGAGCATTTGTTTAGGCTAGTAGCTAAGGAAGGGCAGGATGTGGGTGCGCGTGTTGGACCCGCAGTGTGGCCTAACGCAGGGTCTACGAGCCCGGACAATCCATCCATCCACCCTCCAATGATTCAGAAAATGTTCTACACCCATGATAAAGTTTATCCTTCACAAAGTTACTTCAGATTTATTTCACAGCATCATAATAAGAAGGTGGATTGTTGTTGTTGTTGTTGTAACATTTTGTCCTTTCGGACTAGGAGTAGCCAACTGCTATAGACCAACTTGTATTGTATTGTATTATATTATATTGTAAACAATATACTCAGACCAGAAAATCGCACACAGGATAATCCAGGCAACAAACAATGAACGTAAAGCAATGGACTACATATCAAACCGGAGCTAGTGATTTCACACGCTGAATCACTTGGATAGTTGGCACTGAACCAGACACCAACTCTGACAGACAAGCAGATAACAGCAACAATAGAAAAGCCGGAAGCTGTAAGCCGCGTTCGAGCGTGTCGAGAGCGAATTCCTCCGAGCAGGAGCATTCCGGCATACATGTCGCTGGGTTTTTCCGTGGGGGGGACCTTTTTGAAATCCCAAATAGGGTTTTGGGACCAAGTCCAAAGTGGGTTTTGCGACCTTTTTTTGGGGTCCAAAAGTGGGTTTTGCGACCTTTTTTAGGGTTTCTGGGGCGAAAAATGGCTTCAAAACCCTATTTGGGCCGAAAAAAGCCTTAAAACCCTGTTTTTGCATTAAAAATGCCTAAAAAACCCTGTTCCGGTTGAAAAAAATGCCTTAAAAACCGAATATTGAAACAATGAATGTAATAAAAAGCTGTTTTGCGCTCAAAATATGTATTGAATATGAGTTTCAGCGATAAAATACAGATTGAAATGCGTTATATTGACTAAAAATAGTTCAGAGAACCCTAATATCGATTCTGAGGCACGCGCAAAACCCTGTTTTGACTTATAAGATTACTAAAAAACCCTATTTAGTGATTTAAATGCAGTTCTTAAACCCTGTTTAGGGTTTCTAATCAACCTAAAAACCCTCTCTAGGCTTTCTAGCCAGTGCTAAAACCCTGTTTAGAGTTTCAAAGTAACCTAAAAACCCCAATCAGGCTTTGAAAGTAACCTGAAAACCCTAATCAGGCTTTGAAAGTAACCTAAAAACCCTAATCAGGGTTTCAAAGTAGCCTAAAAACCCTGTTTAGGGTTTCAAAGTAGCCTAAAAACCCTAATCAGGGTTTGAAAGTAACCTGAAAACCCTAATCAGGGTTTAAAAGTAACCTGAAAACCCTAATCAGGGTTTTAGAGTAACCTGAAAACCCTAATCAGGGTTTCAAAGCAGCCTAAAAACCCTAATCTTTTCTGTTGGGACGTCTGTAATATCAAGATTGTTGGTAATACATATGCACATCATCTTCTGTTTGCTACAATGCCTGGAATGTGTTGCGCATTTCGTTTTGGTGCATATATTACAAAATTTTGAGTGACAGAAAAGTCGCCAGCCTATTTTTTCTAAACAAATATGAATCAATACACCTTTAAATTCCAGCAAAGTCAGTACGCGAGACTTTTCAGCAAACTGTAACTCCTTCGCAACCAGTCCTTGGTACACACCGTAATCGCGATGCTGTTAAATATCTATAAATGCAGTACTGGCAAAAAAACAGGCCGCCTGACCTTTTTCAATTTTCTGAATAACTTCAAATGGTCACCATTTCATAAATTTTCAACCGAATCAAAAGATTTTTAGCTCGATCATTATTATTTATCTATGTCTTTATTGGATCGGGTACACTTTTCGATGATGAGTTTAACGCTACAGCTGCAACTTTCAACATTGGATGGAACCACAGCCGCCATTGTCAGTTCGATCTGTTGTATCAGCGGCGGAACTGGGCAATTTTTTTCTACACGAGTATGAATACCTCCTTGGGTATCAGTCTAAGCGGACATGGTTGCTGTCCGGGAGGACATCCTTGTCCGGGAGGACATGAGGAGGACAAGGTCCTGCCCAGAGCCTGTCCGGGAGGACATTGGCGGACAAGGACCCTGTCCGGGAGGACATCGGCGGACAAGGACCATGTCCGGGAGGACATCGGTGGACAAGGACCCTGTCCGGGAGGACATCGGCGGACAGGGTCCCTGTCCGGGAGGACATCGGCAGACATTAACGTTGTGCAGGAGGGCATGACCTCCCTGTTGTCCTCTCATGTCCGCTTTGACCTCCCTGTTGTCCTCTCATGTCCGCTTTGACCCCCCTCTTGTCCTCTCATGTCCGCTTTGACCCCCCTCTTGTCCTCTCTTGTCCTCCTTAGTCCTCTTTTTTCCACCTCTTGTCCTCCTTTGTCCTCCAAGGACAACGTTGTCCGGGAGGACAACGCCATCGGTTGATCAAATATGATCAACCTGATACTCAAAGAGATACAACATTACAGGGACCACTTGATACTCTGAGGTAGAAACTGTAAAACGGTCTTCCAATGATAGATTCATTATTCATTCACACAGCATCACTGTAAGCAGGTGGATTTACATTACTATTGTAGCCTCCATGCACAGGTGGGGGTAACAAGGCTACAGACTCTGTAAAAGCCAAAGGTACAGGAGGAGGTGGTGGGAGTACAGGGATGCCTTGATACTCAGCCGACACAGGCAACCTGAAGACATCTCTCAAAGACAAATGTGCTCTATAGACTCTAAACTCACACCAAACAATCAGACAATACACAAGCACAGCAAGAAGGATGGCGACGATATAACCAATTGTACTGCAATGTACTATAAAGCCAGTTTTTTGACACGATGAACTGGTTGGAAAGTTTTGGCTTAACCAGACAACTACTCTGACCATCAGACAAGCGAAAGCCAAAATTGAAGTGCACCAGCCACAGAGCAAGACGGTACTGTTTTCAGTGCGAATTCCTCTGAGCACTAACATTCCGCCACAGACAACAAAGACGGAAGCAGCCATTCCAGTCGTGAATGCAATTGTGATGGCTGTTGCGTTAAGTTCTGCTTTTAGATCAAGTCGGGCAAGTTCAACTACTTCGAAGATGAACAATAGCACACCACCGATCAGCCACATGACGCCCGAGCCGACACAGAAAGAACGATCATGGCAGAAACAGGAACGGAATTTTGAATCGTTCGCGGTTGGCTGTTCAGGCATTGCAGCTCACTTACGATGCTTGCTAAATGTCAGAATGCAGAGCAGTTGGAACGAATCAGGCGTTTCGGTTTTCTAGTTCAGTCTTCCGTTCTAGTTCTACATTGAATTTCTTCGAGTTGTATACTTCTTGCTTTGTCTTGTGTTCAGTCAGATAAGACCCTAATTTTACTATGTCAGTCAACCATTCAGCTTGCCTGAAACCAGTAACTACCCGTTTGAAAACAACTTGTGTTTGTTAGATGTCAAGAAAGAGACAAAGTGTATGCACACTTTGGTTAGCCAAACCGATTCGAAATAGAATCACTATTCATTCACCTTCAATCGTGCATTTTATCAAACAATATCACTATAAGCAGGTGGGTTTACATT
Source organism: Sabatieria punctata (assembly GCA_030248155.1). Classification (NCBI taxonomy): domain Eukaryota; kingdom Metazoa; phylum Nematoda; class Chromadorea; order Araeolaimida; family Comesomatidae; genus Sabatieria; species Sabatieria punctata. The sequence continues at coordinate 18,134 of JASANB010007267.1, read as the reverse complement.
AGTATTGGAGCCTCCATGTACAGGTGGGGGCAAGAAGGCTACAGGCTCTGTTGAAGACAAAGGTGCAGGAGGAGGAGGAACTACAGGGATCCCTTGATACTCAGCCGACACCGGCAGCCTGTAGACATCTTTCAATGACAAATGCGCTCTGTAGACCCTGTACTCTGACCAGACAATTAGACAAAAGGTAACAAATGCAACCACAACAGCAACAATATAGAGCAACAGACTACACTTCACAACTGAGCTGGACCTTTTGCAGGCTGATCTGCCGGGATAGTTGACACTGAGCCAGATAATCACTCTGATAACGAAACAAATGACAGCAAAAATCGAAAAACCTAAGCCAGCTAGTAGCGTTCGGTCTTGCAGCGAACGAATTCCTGCAATCAGCAGCACTCCCGCAAAGAAGATTAAAACAGAGGCGAAGATTCCAGTCATGATAGCCCAAAAGATTGTGGCCGTACTCTCTTCCCGGTCACTGCCATAGTTGGTTGTGAAAATGCCAACGAACAATTGGATGAATAGCAAGACACCAACAATCAGCCACGCAATGCCCAAACCGACACAGAAGGAACGGTCGTGACAAAAACACGACCGAAACCTTGAATCGTTGCTAGCTGGATCTGACATTTGCTGCGCACTCTCTCTCTCTCTCTCAAGTATTAACAACTGCCCCGGCGCGCCGGCGCAAGAACGGCTTGGAAGCCCAGTGCGTATCCATCACCATCGATTTTCTGTTTAGCTGACTGCGTCTGCTGAGCAATTCAGTGTTTTCGCTGTTGGTTGACGTATTTAGTTACTTAATAGGCTTCATTCAATCTTGTCTATGCATTGTGGTGACAAATATCAAACGTGTTGTTTACCACAATCTTTTATCTGTATGTCCTTTGTTTCATAGTTCTTTCCATTCAATTTCACTTCTACTTTTACCATTTGACAGCATCATAATAGGAAGGAGGTTGCTCAGTGCTGTGGTAACCACCATGCACAGGTGGGGGCGGGACTACAGGAGCCATGGGTGCTGACGGAGGGGGCACAACAGGGACCCCCTGATACTCAACCCTCATAGGAACTCTAAACACATCTTTCAATGACAAATGAGCTCTGTATACCCTATACTCAGACCAGACGACCAAACAGTAGATACCCAATGCAGCAACGATAGCAAGAACAAAAAGAAATGGGCTACAGTGTAAAGTAGACCCATACTTTTCACACTTAGGAATGTCCGGATAGTTTTCTCTGAAAAAGACCACCACTCTGAAAGCCAAACAGATGACAGCAAAAATGGAAAAGCCCAAAGCGGTGAGCAGCATTCGCGGCTGACGAGAGCGAATGCCTCCAAGCAAGAGCATTCCAGCGCCGACGATGGCCACTGCGGTGAAAATACCGGTTATGATTCCAATCGAGAATGTTCCAGCCTCAAAATCATCGTCCAAGCTCAACATGCTGATTCCAGTGAAGACATGGATGCAGAGCAACACCCCAACAATTATCCACACAATGCCCAAGCCAATGCAGAAGGAACGGTCATGGCAGAAACAAGAACGATACTTGGAATCGTTGTTGTCTTCTGGTCGGTCAGACATTCCTATGTGTCCCAGTTTAGGGATGGGAGGCTGCTGTTCAACCGGCCAGCCAGCTAGCCGGTTGAACAGCCTATGGAGTAGAGTATTGGGCAGAGGCAATCTAGAGTCGGTTCAGAATCGATTTTCTCCTCACTCTTTCTGGCAGAGGCATCTTTCCGTTTAGAGTCAACAAGTCCAATTTAATCAGCACCTCTTTAATTTGGATATTTACCATTCGGACCAGTTTAGGCATGTCTAAATATTGTGGATGACCTGTTTGTCACAGTCGAACCTAATAAATGAAACTTCCATATATAGCACAACCTGATAAATGGAACAGAAATACTCAGACTAGCCATTTTTGCTATACTTTTGTGCACAGCAAAATCTTGTAGATGGAACAACTTGCTAAATGGTAAAGTGAACACGTTTTCTGCGTCAGCAAAGCATTTTCCACAGAATTTTCTCTCTTAAATAGAACATGCATATGCATTTTCGTAAAGTATTTACAACTGCTTTGGGACATAGATTTTCTCATAGTAAAAATGAAGTCTACACTGTAGTAGCATGTTTTGTGTAGATAGATGCCTATGAGTCTTGTACACACTATTCCACACTTGTCCTTAAGTTTTACAGTGTGTTACCTGAGTTAAGGTTAGCATTCAGAAAATGTATTCTTGTGCCTTTCAGTAGCTGCACTTTTTCAGGACATAGTCGAGTTGTTTTTTGCCCTTTTGAGCTGGACCTCGATCAGTGGAAGAACTCGCTAAATGGAACATAAATGATCGGACAGCCCGATGTTCCACTTACGTGGTTTGACTGTACAAAGTACTGACTTTGTCTGACTGACTGTACTGTGACTCAACTACAAAGTCTTATGAAAAAATATTTCTGTTTGTAGGTCCATTGCCTGACTAACTGACTGTACTGACTGACTGACTGTACTGTGACTCAACTACAAAGTCTTATGAATAGAGTGCGAACAATACCTGAAAAACCCAATACCCAATACCAATACCTGAGACCCCCAATACCCAATACTTGCACGGCTGGGTCAAAAATGGTATTTCAGTGGACTGGTACATTCCAATGATCCAGGCAGGATCTTTGGCACTGGGATTAAAATTTTGAAAAGGCCTGATTGGGCCACTGCCCAACCAAGGGGAGACAATTTTGAGAAAATAGCCTTTGAGCCTATAGTAGTAGCCTTTAGCCAAGGTGCAAAATTTTGAAAGTGCCTGGTTGGGTCAGGATAAGAAAATTCAGCAAAGTTAGCATTCAAAAGCGCATTTAAAAGGCATTCCGGGCATAAAATTAAGAGAAATTACAAGTTTTAGGAGCCTAAAGTGGTCTGGCTGCGCTGCTGCCCGCCAAGGGCGAGAAAATTTTTAAAATGTAGACTTCCAAACACATTTAAAAGGCATTTTGAGCATAAAATAGACAGTTTTAGCACTTATTTCGTTTAGTTTCTCTTATTTTTGACAGACTTTGTCTTCCAACCTTAACCGCAAAGGAGGTGTACCCACCCTACACCCACTTGATACGCCACTGCCTTTGAGAAAGCGCTTAAAGCTATACTGAATGTAAACTTAGCAGAATTTTAGACTAAATAATGCGTAGTTTAATCGCGTTTCTTGTTTTCAACGAATTCTTGTCCTAACTCGGACGGAAAGGGTGTAGCACCCCGCGGCCCTGGGTACGTACTTGCACGGTACTGGCACATTCTGTATGGTTAGAAATGGCACAGTTTTTATTTTAGATAAGAACAGGAAAAATAATTACTGCTGTACTACTGAGAAAAGCGGGACACTATGAAAAATTCTACTAAGTTTTAGTTGATTAACGCAAAACTTCTTCCTAAACCTAATCATCGACCAAGCTTTTCGATTTTTCTAGATAAAATTTTCAGGTCAACATCGATTTTTTTCGATCTTGTCAGGTCCCAATTAGTATTGGGTATTGGGGGGTAAAAACCCCAATACCCAATACCAATACCTAATACCTCGAAAACACCCCAATACACCCAATACCCAATACCAGTTCGCACTCTACTTATGAAAAAATATTTCTGTTTGTAGGTCCATTCTTACTCCGTATTCTAGAAAGTCATATCAGAACTTTATTTTACAGCATCATAATAATAAGGAGATTCCAAAGTAGTTCCCCTGACAAAGATCGCATTTCTTTGTTAACATAATCTTTTCACTATACATTATTCTTTCCTTTTAAGGTTACTTCTACTTTTATCATTTGACAGCATCACAATAGGAAGGAGGTTCCCCAGCACTATTGTAGCCTCCATGCACAGGAGGGGGTGGAGCTACATTACCCATGGGTACCGATGGAGGGGGTACTACAGGGACCCCCTGATACCCCGGCGACATAGCAAGCTTAAACACATCTTTCAAGGACAAATGCGCTCTGTATACCCTATACTCAGACCAGACAACCAGACAGGAGAATGCTAGAGCAGCAAGGATAACAACAACGTAAAGAAACGAACTGCACTGCAAAGCAGACCCATACTTTTGGCAGGCTGAGCTGTCCGGGTAGTTGGCTCTCAACCAGACAACCACTCTGACAGCCAAACAGACCACCGCAAAAATAGAAAAGCCCAAGGCGGTGAGTAGCATTCGCGGCTGTCGAGATCGAAGACCTCCAAGCAGTAGCATTCCGGCGGCAGAGATGGCGATAGAGGTGAAAATGCCAGTTATGATTCCGGTTGAAAACGTTGCCGCCTCAAAATCGTCCTCCACACTCAACATGCCGATTCCGACGAAGACTTGGATAAAGATCAACACTCCAACAATCATCCACACAATGGCCAAGCCGACGCAAAACAAGCGGTCGTGGCAAAAGCAAGAACGATATTTAGTATCGTCGTTGACTGACTCCGACATTGCTACAAACAAACGCACGAGTTTACAATGGCCGCACAATGTGCGAATGCCAGCAGGGGCAGGGGTAAACAAACAACGTCTGGCGTGGCACAGGCAGTCTAGGTGATTCACTATTGATTTTTCATCAGCTGACTGGCTGGGTCCAGCCAGCAGCCCGAGAGCTCTAGCGTTTACTAATGTAATCGCCCGTAAAGTGACGTCATTGACCGTTTTATTTTCTTTACCGCTTTCTTCGCTTTACATGAACAAATTTTTATTTTTATTAACACTCATGTAAGAATAACAATACATCAGTTTTCGTTCAAGCGGTTTTAGCCTCGGCGTTTGAGAATATAACCATTTGCGCATTTGTGCTCCAACAACAATTACGTAGTTTCGTTGCCGGAAAATTGGAGGGGTTGGAAGACCTATTCGTTCGGGTCGGGGTGTTGGCCGTCGGAGGTCACAAAAAGAATGGACATATTTCTTTTTGCGTAAATTTCAGCAATCCTTGGCAAAATACGTTGGCTCACGATTGGAACATACAATATAGGTACTAAAATTCGGGCAAACTATGTAAATACTGTATGTATACCGTAAATCGTTTAACAAAAGGGTGCGCTATTATTTTTTCGCGCCTGTTTTCGGGGTTTCTCGTAGCGGCGCGTTTATTATTTCAATGCTACAGTGACGGACTAAAGTGTCGTCATTTTTGTCAATAAAGGGTAATCTTTATATGATTTTAGTCTGACTAATATTTGCATTCAAGCTTACATAATCAAAGAAAATGTATCGCTGATGGACAATTTTTACATCGTTAGTCTATACATAGATGAAAACGTCCCTTCGATTATTTTTGGTTCAACTCAAACGATTGGTTCGCGGTCAATTCTAGGGTTGTATATTTTTCCGAAAAAACCTCGGCCTGTTTTTTCCAGTTTTTTCCAAAATCGCGGAAAAAAACTCCAGCTCAAGTTCTGAGTACCCTAGCCTGGTTTTATGATTCCTAACGCTTTCTGGCGCCTTCCTGAGTCTTTTCAGAACAGAAATATCCGTCTTACATAGATATAAATCACGAAACAGGCATGAAACAATGCCTGATAGGTATGATATCAACGCTATATGTAAATTTTCTTACAGCAGTTGGCCTTTTTGTTTAAAATTGCTAAATTTGGTCTTTTCTGTTGTTTTTCTAAGAGTTTTGAGTTAGTCTGGCCTATTATACATCGCAAAAGTTCATTTTTTAACTGAAAAATGACATAAATTAGCTATTTTTAGCTTGAGTTTTTTTCCACGATTTATGTTTTTTCCTACCCTTAGGAAAAAAACCGGTTTTTTTTTCGAGAAAAAAACGAAAAAACACCGGAAAAAACACACCTCACATCCCTGGTCAGTTCGTTATCGATTTTACTTAGATTTTCAGAATTTATTAACAAGACAACTGGGTGCAATGTGAATCAAAGTTTAGTACGAGAAAAAATCTGAGAAATCAAGTGCGCATTAGTTGGGTAGAAATCCGATTTCTCTAGCAGGTGGGTAAGCAGGCGGAGCATAGTCAGGCGACGAGAGCTGACCAATGGGCGGCGGAGGCACATAGGCCACGCCCCCTTGAAAGTCACTAACAGGTTCCGGGGGCGTTTCTTGGGTCACTTTCATTTCAAAATGGCCAGGAAGGGTACCAACGAATGCGGATCTTGTAAACTCCTTGAACGAGCGATAAACCCGGTAAATTCTATAGACGGACCACAACATTAAGGCTAGTACAATGAAAAACACCAAAGTTCTGGTCAAATAATTGATAGTTTTGCATTTTGGCAAACTCCAATCTAGCCCTCCGACCGCCCGACAAGTTAGGTTCAACTTTCGCGGATGTGATTCTTGCTGGTTAATCCAGAAACCAAATTTCAGTGCAAACAAGACTAACACACATGCAGCCAGAAACATGGCAGTCAGCAATTGTTTCGGTCTTTCAGCGCGAATTCCACACAAAACACTAATTCCAGCTCCGGCCAGAAATACAGAAATCATAATCCCAGTTATTACAGCAGCGACGATTGTAGTCACGCTTAGTTCGTCGACTGGTGTCTCGCTTATTTGAAGGAGGTCGTAGAATGTGTAGATCATTATAAGAATTCCAACAATTGCCCATAAAACACCCGCCGCATTGCAAAACCGACGGTCGCTGCAAAAACAACAACGGTTTTGCGCGTCGTCTAATTCAGCAGTTCGGCCGGTTGGCAGCGTGTCCATGGTTGAGAGTGAGAGAAGGTTTGGCCTTGATTTTTGTTAAACTTTCAGTAAATCCGGTTTTATAGGCTTGAGGCGACCTTGAAACCTAAATATCAAACCTGCTGTATTTAAGTCATCGTCGGTCGATACCCCCAGATCAGTGTAAGACTGTTTTCTTTTTAATTCAATTTAAAGTAGGAATAATTACTAAATTATAAGAATCTATCGGATATCTGAAGTTTTCCTGAAAATCAAGCGACTACCGTAAGACGCGGATGGACAAATAGGACCCTTGCAAAAGTTGCCGAAAATTTGTACTCGTACAGTACCGCCCACACCGCAATTACCGATTTAGATTTACGCTTCTGCTTAGTTTTAGGCTCAGGATTACAATCAGGATTTAATTTAAGCATTAGTTCATGCTCTAGCTTAGCTTTAGACTTATGGTTAGGTTAGGCTCAAGTTAAACAGATCAGCCGCCCTACTAAGGGGGCAAGTGGTCTTGTATCATTCACCAGACAGCATCGTCGTCGCGTCAGTTAGCCATGCTACCGTATCTACCCAATAAATTCGCGTCGAGAACCGAATTTGATTTTGAAAAACGAACAGGGCTTCCGATAGAACCCTCCGTATAGGTCTAAAAACCTGTAGCTAAACCTAAGCCCAAGCCTGAAATAGGGTGGTCGGCGGGTATGGGAAATTTAGATGCAAGGAACCCTGAGAAATTGGTGGACGGGACACCTACAAGTAATGGCGTTGAACCATTTATACCGATGTTGGGTTGGTATTTCTGCTTTTCGCCCATTCTTACATGACATGCGAACCATTCATAAAGATCTTCACGTCTTGCCAATGGGTAGTTTACGCTATCCTGTGTGTCACGGCGGCCCCGGCACCCGTGGAAGCGGTGTGTTTGTGGGTTCAAATTACTGTTGCTACGGGTATTTGAGTTTGAATTGGGTATGGGTATGGGTAGGTATTTTTTATAATACCCATACCCGGGTATGGGTATGGGTAGGTATTTTAAAAATACCCGGGTATCGGGTATAAATCGGGTATTTTTCATTAAAATTTCGAAATTCCCTAAAAATGTCAAATATTAATAGGTTATTATGCTAGACTAATTTATTTTAAAATATGCTATTTAAACAGCAATTATGTACCCAACTGCTAATGTAGTAACCCCTAGTTTTATTTTACAGTTACTGGACCAGTTGGCGGAATTTTCGAAAACTACAAACCATTTTGGTAGATAACATTGGCGAAACAGCTAAATCAGCTTTCAGGAGTGATTTCAAAATATTACTTTCTGATACAGAGTCAACCACATAGTACAGAGAGTTGCTTACAAAAATTCTAGATTGCTGACAATACAGTACCTCCCTCAGGATCCACAAACAGATGAAATGCATAGGAATGCCTTGTAATTAAACCTTCAAAATTAAAGTCCAACTAAATTACTACAGTAACCTAAGTAGACAGTACTTATCCTCAAAGGGATAACAAAAATAGACGTTCGATTTATATTAGAACCAGAGGCGAGAAGCCAGTTAAACTGTATGCAAAATAGTTTTTATGTACTGTATATACTACATTGTAAAAATGCATTTTCGGTCAAATACCGTGTTTCATGCATAGAATATGTTTTGTGCCAGGACGTGGGCGCACCCACCAAAATTGCCGCTACCTTCCCCCATATCGGTAGGCCAACTCTCAAATTTGCGGATTTTAACTACCCCAACCCATTTTTCCAGCCCATGTATGAAGAGTGTGTGTGATGTATGGCAAAAGCATGTACCCAGGATTTTGCAGAGGGGGGTGTAAAATTTTTAAGTTGCCTGGCTGGGCCGTTGCCCAACAAGGGCGAGAAAGTTTCGCAAAATTAGCCTTCAAAAACGTGAGCAATTCTGAGCTTAAAATTGACAGAAATTACAAGTTTTAGTAGTTTAAGGTGGTCTGGTTGGGCTTCTGGCCGGCCAGGGCGAGAAATTTTTGAAAATTTAGCCTTCGAAAATGCATTTAAAAGGTATTCTGAGCATAAAATAGACAGTTTTGGTACATAATTAATTCAGTTCTCTTATTTCTGTCGAATTTTTCCTCCCTATGTACCTCCACCGCAAAGGGGGTTTACACCCCCTGGTGTACACCTTAGACAAAAGCCATAATTCTATCCAACGCTTGCTTGAGAGAATTTTTGCAGTTTATACAAAAATTAACGGGCATGTTTGCGCTATTTTTTCTAAAAAATACCCATTCAAATACCCGGTATTTTTCAAAAAATCGGGTATACCCGGGTATGGGTACTTCAAAAAGTACCCGGGTATGGGTATACCCGATTTCAGGTAGTTTTACTTAAAAATACCCAGTTTCGGGTATGGGTATGGGTATACCCGATCAACAGTAGTTCAAATCAGTACTGTACGTAGTGCAAAAAACAGCAAGGGCCCTAGATAACTGCCTCGGGGCTTGTCGTCACTAACGACAAAGGAAAGGAATGGCAAAAATGACTTTTATTATATAAGTATATTTATACAGAAAACAAGAATGAAAACCATTTTGGCAGAAGCTGATTATATCCTGTAAACCTTTAGAAAGCTTTTATACTAAGACGAACGCAAACAGACTAAAGAATAGTTATAAAAATCCTTCAAAAAAACAGCGCTAGAAGTTCTCCTTTTCGCTCGCTTCTTCTCGAGCGCTCAATTCCTTTTCTCCTTCTTTCACGCGCTCATTATTCTGGCCAGCGTCCAAGACCAAAACGACGCCACACCGGGCTTAATTACGGTGTTAATTGCCATTCAGCACCGGCGCCGGGCGCCCAGTTTAAACTCGGCAAGGCTCACGATTTCGTGACAGGGCTAGACCTAATTCGTAGTACTACAAACTAATAACTAAACTACGAACTACATGTTTTTGCCGATTATGACGTCATCAAGACTACAAATTAACCAAGACTACATATTATTTTGGCTGACTACAAATTGACTACAAACTACTATTTCAGAATTTGAAAATTTGTAGTCAATTTGTAGTCATTTTTCCTGGAAATCTTCAGACTTTTTATGTAATTTATGTAAATTAAGCCCCTACTCGGCATTTCGACCAGTCTTGAGTTTGAAATAAGCTCTCTAAACCGAGAAGCATTCACTTGTACGAAGAAGGAAGTCATTTTTATACAAAGTGACTTTCTCGCAAAATGCATCTTAAGAAGTTGACAATAATACAGTAGGCTCTTTAATAATTGATTCAATTATTTTACAAGGTGCTTTGGTCAAACTAATAGGTCGATAATTTTCAACTGCCGAGGTTGTTCCTTTTCTGAAACCTGAGGTAACATCGGTAGACTTCCAGTTTCAAACCACCCTTTGCTGGTACTCAGTTTGCGCTAGCCCACCCACATATGCAAACACGCAAAACAAGTGTTAACTCCATCTATTTCAGTGCTCCTTTCTTAAACTAAACGAAAAATATGAATGTCGAAAGGCACGCGTCGTCTCAACGCCCCTCTGCGGGCGCGCATTCGCAGTGCACAACGCAGAACAGATTTGAGCGGTAAATTCAAACCAGCTGGCGCGACCGGCCGCGGTCAGGGTTGCCTTGCCAGGTTGGGGGTTTTACCCCCAAATCTGGCGGTATTTTGCCACCATCTGGGAGTGAAAATTTCATCTGGGGGTTGGGAGTACAAATGTGGGGGTAATTGTAAATTTTTTGGGGGTTGGGGGTTTTTTGGGGGAATTTGCTAAACTTTAAGGGATTTTTTGGGGGTTTGGGGATTTCTGAGAATTTTCTGCTTCAGACTAAAGATGGAATGTTTTTTTTACCAGTGATTAATCAATGTTCAACGCATTTGTCTGAAAAAAATGTAATGTCATCCGTCTGTTGACCAAAAAAATCGAGATTTGACATATTATATTCTGAAGAACTTTTATGAGGAGCTTTCAAAATCTCAACTTTAGAAACTCTTTTGCAACAGTGAAAAAATTAGAAATATTTAGTGGATACGCGGCATTATAATAATGTATATCAGAATCAACGTGAAGTAAACTAAAACCGTGTCATAACCTGAAACAACGTTTTAGAAAATTTAACCATAATTCAGTAGTTTTCTTGCTGTCTGATGCTTGGTCTGATCGCAATTTGAGTGATTTGTTGGAGAATTACAATTTACAATTTAGTTGTATATGTAATAGATTTCAGTCTTTCTGTTTATGCTGCAATGTGAAATTCAGCTTTCATCAGCTCTAAAAGTACATTTTAAATCTGGGGGGATTTCTGGGGGTATTTTGAAAATTCTGGGGGTTTCTGGGGGAATTTTTTCTCTGATTCAGGGGTTTTTTGGTCTCAAGACCTTGCAACACTGCGCGGCATCTCTGTCTTGCTGCCGGTTTGCTACACCTTTCTTCATTTGTCCATGTGCCCTTGAAACCTACCGGCTCACCGATTGCTTGCTGTGCGTTTGGAAGTTTTGTCTGCCCAGCCCACTAGTGTAATGCAAAGTCTCTCTATCCAAGCGCTCTTTTCTTCTCTCTCCCTTCTACACACCGAGCGAGATGGACTTTTCACGCTGCTACATAACGTATGTACATTTTTTGCAGGCACAATTATGCTGGTGGGGTGGCTCTGATTAGACCTATTTTGTAGTGACTACTAACTACTAACCACTAACTACTAATTATTGGGGTTTTATGACGTCATCAAGACTACAAATTGACTACGACTACATATTCAGATTTAGTGACTACAAATTGACTACAAAATACCTTTTGAATTTGTGAATTAGTAGTCAGCAAATTCTGGAATTTATTCGCTCATATCATGCACATATAGCCATTTAGAAACGAAAATGGTGCCATTTTATCGGTGGGTTTTGTTAATTGAGCTTTTTCTCTAGTTTTCACAACTTTTTTGTCATTCAAAAGCAATTTTCCTGTTATAATTTGGAAATTTTGGAATATTCATTGAATTTCTGGCTGTTTATAAACAAAGCAAAGTGCACGTTTGTTTGTTTATTAATTAAACAAAACATAATATGGGTTGAATAATAACGAAAATATATCTTTTGAAGTTGTAAACAAGATAACCGCGTATTTTGAAGCTAATCCCAAATTTAAAACTTTCGTAGTAGAAATTAATAGGAATTTTTAGCATCACACCTTGTAGAAAAATAGATGTTATTCCTTAAATGTCTGCCTCTCCATTCTTTGGTTGACTATTTTAGATTTTCAAATTCTTGTTTTATATCCTAAACCTAAAAATTTGGTAATTTTATTCAAAATTTTGCTGACTACAAATTGACTACTAACTACGACTACATATTCAAAATCGAGAAATTTTGAGACTACTAACTAAGACTACTAATTATTTTTGGCGATTTTTAGAGACTACTAACTACGGCTACAATTTAAAATTTGGAAAAGAAATAGGTCTAGCTCTGATTTGATTACCTCACGCCATCTTCGTTTACTTTCGTTCGGCTTGCTGGATCTTCCACGTTCTATGCAGGTTTGGTGATGCTGCATTCGGTGGAAGTTCTTGCACGTAAACGAAGATGAAATACAGACCGTTCTGTTCCATGCCTTGGAGTTGACTAGCCTCATTCGGTTCAAACAACGTCTGGCTTGCAGTACAAGAACAGTGGAAACCGGATCATTTTGATGTCAATATAGTGGATTGTGCTGTTGTCAGCACAGCAGTGCTTGCCCAATAGATAAAACTTTCCTGACTTAACTGCTACTGTACTACTGTTGATTGGGTATACCGACCGAACCCATGCCGAAAAATGGGTATTTTTGCGAATACCTACCCAATAAATACCTACCGATTCCAGGTATTTTAATAAATACCCATCCGATCCGATTTCCGATTTGCGGGGGGGCCTTACGGCCTGCGATCAGACTCGAGGTCCATTCCGCTACCCCCGTGGTTTCGTCATCTCGGACGTTTCCCTTCTATCACTGCCAGCCACTCTAGCCATGCTGTTGGGCGCCAGGTACTTAAGAAAGTCCCTGGCGCGTTGACGTCATGGTGATGTCGGCTCCCAACGTCCGCTAGGTCCGCCCCTGGTGTGAGAGAGGCCCCCCGGCCTGGTCGGTTTCCGTGGACAACTCCTGACGTCATTGATCTTTCTCCAACGTTGGCATGCTGTAGGAGCGGCTTCGGTGCAATGGCAGATCCAGTTGGTTCCCATTTTATCTACTTGCTGTAACCAGCTTTCGGTGGCCTGGGTGGAGCTTTATGCCGACGACCAACTCTTTGCAGCAAGAAACTTGCCACGCCGAGAGGATGAACCACTACAACCGCTAGGGATGCAGGGGCCGCCGTGACTCAGAGGCAGCAAGCTACCCACTGAGCCAACGACGCGGCTAAATACCCATACCGGGTATACCGATTATTTTGGGAATACCCAGGTATTTGGGAATCGGTATTTTTTGTCCAGCTTAGTGCTATTTTTATCGAAAATTCCCTATAATCACAATGTTTTCTTTGTAATTTTGCATTTTGTGGCATGCAGAAACACGTTCTATTACGATACCTCTCCTAAATATCGAATTTGAAGGATTTTTAGCCCATTTTTTAGCTCCCTGTCCCAAACTTGCTTTTGTTATTTGAAAGCATTGGTCCAATTTTGGCCCAACTTGACACTGCTCCCCTAAATAATCAAGTCTCTACGTATGTACTTGATGTACAGTACATTCACAATTAACAAAATAGCTCCGCATTTTGTGACTGCTTGTTGGATCTCCATACTGTACACTAGCAGGCAGTGGCGTATCCAGGGGGTGTAGGGTGTGTACACCTCCCTTTGCGGTGGAGGTAGGAAGTAAAAGTCTGTCAAAAATATAAGAAACTAATGAATTATGTACTAAAACTGTCTATTTTGTGCTCAGAATGCCTTCCAAATGCGTTTTTGAAGGCCAAATTTTTAAAATTTTCTCGCCCTGGTCGGGCAGAAGCCCAACCAGGCCATTATAAACTACTCAAACTTGTAATTTCTGTTAATTTTAAGCTCGGAATGCGTTTTAAACGCGTTTCTGAAGGCTAATTTTGCTAAATTTTCTGACCCTGGTTGGCCCAACCAGGCACTTTCAAAATTTTACACCCCCTTTCCTGGATACGCCACAGCTAGCAGGCCTTAAAACTACAGTACAATGGAAGCTGTGGCGTATCCAGGGGTGTCGGCTGAGTACACCCTCTTTGCGGTGGAGGTAGGAAGAGAAAGTCGGTCAAAAATAAGCGAAACTAATGAATTATGTATCAAAACTGTCTATTTTGTGCTCAGAATGCCTTTTAAATGCGTTTTTGAGGGCTAAATTTTCAAAATTTTCTGGCCCTGGTCAGTCAGAAGCCCACTATAAACTACGAAAACTTGTAACTTCTGTTAATTTTAAGCCTGGAATGTGTCTTAAACGCATTTTTGAAGGCAAAATTTTGCTAAATTTTCTTAGCCTTCTTAGCCTGATTGGGCAGCGGCCAAACCAGGCACTTTCAAAATTTTACACCCCACCCTTTCCGAAATGCTCGATACGCCACTGAATGGAAGCATTTCTCTCAGCCAAAATTGTTTATGGAAACGATTTTCACTCAAGTAAAACTAAAAAATAATTTTAAAAAATTCCTAAAAAAGCTGTAAATCCCGTTGCTTTTGATGAATTTCGTAGTTTACTATTTACTTGGAAATGACTAAATCCATGGCCTTGCCCTTGTAATGGGAAATTCTGTGTTTTGACTTTGTATAACATTTTCTGCAAATACCGAATAAATACCGGTATACCGGTATTTTTGCGAATACCTACCCATACCGAACCGATTCCCGGGTATGCCGAAAAATACCTACCCATACCGAACCGATTCCTGAAAATCCCATACCCAAACAACAGTATACTGTACGTACTGTATTTGTTCGTTGATTGTGCGTGTGCAAACTGTACTGATTCTAGTGCCACTGCGTTGTTCATAGCTTGCAAATTTTGTGTTGTAAGGCTCTTTGCAGGCACGTTTGAATTTGCCACTCAAATCTGTGCTGCCGTGTGCTGCGCTGCGGGCTGATTGCGAGTACGCGCCCGTAAAGGGGCTTAGACTAGAGGAGACGACGCGTCACGCCACGCGTGCTATGCGCGGCAAAGATGGACTCGAAAAAGGTGGTGGATTTCAGTCGGTATGCCAGACGGCACATAGCCTTGTGGGTGTCGTATTTGGGCTGGGATTATGGCGGATTGGTGGTCCAGCCCGGTCGCAAAACTATAGAGTCGTCTTTGGTCGCCGCCCTAGACAGAAGCAGATTGGTGGAAGATGCCTCTCGCTGCAATCTCCAAATGGTCGGACGCACTGACAGTGGCGTTAGTGCCTTCCAACAGGTATACAACAGTCTGGCACTTAACGCCGTTTTTGGAACCGGTATCTAGACTAGTGGCACCATATTATTGGGACCGGAACGCAAAAACTCAAAATGCTCCTTCCTAGGCGAGATAGATATTTCCTATTTATCGATAAAACTTGCTAGTTTATAATTAATTATGATCATTAAAAGCATTAATTTCTGTTTGGGATCGGTTGCTGATTCCCCAAGCTACACCTGATCCCCCTGGCCTTGGGTGACGGTACCACAATATGGTGCCACTAGCCTAAGTACCGGTTCGATAGCTGCCACTAGCATACATGTAACAGCTCCGGGCCGACCTGATGGGAGAGGGGTAGGGGAGGGGTTTCCTCAGGTGGGGGGTCGAGGGCGTTTCTCCCATGGGTGGTTCCCAAATTTCAAAAAGCTCCAAAACGCCTCGAAATGCGTTTTTAGCGCGTTTTTTTTCAGTAAGGACGCTAAAAATCACTATTTTAAGATGCCAAATAGCGTTGTAGGGCTAAAAACAAGCAAAAAATGACAAAAAGGGCTTCCAAAAACGCCGATTTCTCTTAAATATCAACAGTGGAAACGCCAAATTCGGTTCCCAAAAGCTTTTCAAGCGAATTTTAGGCTAAAAATTTGTGATTTCTGAGCCAGTTTATCAGTACTGAAAGCCACTACTAGTGCTTGTATTTTTGGGTCGCGCGGATCTCTTAACCTGTCTCGGGGGGTAAGGGGGTTCGGCCTTTTCAGCTAGGGGGTAACCCCCCAAACCCCCTAGTACATGTATGGCCACTAGCCTGCAGTAGGTACAGGCATACATGTACTATGGGAGGTTTGGGGGGTTGCCCCCTCCCCTAGCTGAAAAGGCCAACCCCCCTCACCCCCGAGAGAGGTTAAGGGACCCCCGACCCAAAAATACAAGTACTAGTAGTGGCTCCAGTACTAACAAACTGGCTCAGAAATCATTAATTTTTAGCCTAAAATTCGCTTGAAAAGCCTTTGGAAACCGAATTTGCCGTTTCCACTGCTGATATTTAATAGAAATCGCTGTTTTTGGAAGCCATTTTTGTCATTTTTTGTTTGTTTTTAACTCTAAAACGTTATTTAGCAGCTTAAAATAGTGATTTTTAGCGTCCTTACTGAAAAAAATCGTGCTAAAAACGCATTTCCAGGCGTTTTGGAACTTTTTGAAATTTGGTACCGCCATCTGGGCGAAACCCCCCTCGACCCCCCACCTGAGGAAACCCCCTCCCCCCAGGTCGGCCTGGAGCTGTGTTACATGTATGGGTACCGTACCGGTACCATATATGGTACCCCCATACATGTAACAGGGGGTCTGGGGGTCTGCCCCCCACTGACTTAGGCCAGACCCCCCGGACGGGACCCCCGCCTCCCCGAGACGATTTCACCGACCCCCCTCAGATTTTTCTGGCAACTAAATTTTCGAGCAAATTTTTGCAATTTTTTACACTTTCACACACAAAAATTGCCAAAATCGCCTGCGAAACAGCACTTATTAGCGATTTTTGGCAATTTTTAGCCAAAAAATTGCGATTTTTCTCGATTTTTGAGCGTTTTTAGTGCCCACCCCCCTCCCCCTAAATTTTGGCTCAGACCCCCCAACCCCCCCTCCCCCCATCGGCGGATAACCTGTTACATGTATGGGTACCCCTACCCATGGCCTTGGGTGACAACATGGTGCCAGTACTTTAGTGCCTGATTGTATAATGTTTAGTGTAGGTACGCGTTGGTAATGTGCAAGCCCTTTTTTGTCTTTACCTTTATTGTAGGTCAATACCCCTCCCTCAGCCCCCCTTGGCCATGTCTATCTCTGGCTTACTGCATTCTTTTGGCAAACTAGCGACAGTTGCGTGTCAGGGATTTGTACAGTGTTGCCTTTTTGGTTAGTATAAGAGTAGAAACGGCTGTCTACAAAACGGTTTCAGCGGATTTGCCAAATTATTGCTTTTTTGTGTTTGTTTAAACTTTTATGAAATCAACGTTTCTCCTGATTGGGGCGGAGCTTGTATTACTTCAGTACATAATTTTAGTGATTTGATTTGTGTACTTTAGAAGCACTTTTTTTGACTGTTTTACTCAGAACCAGTAATAAAGCTTTGGGTGGGCCAAAACCAGTAAATTGCTATACTGAATGAGCTTACTCAAGAAATTAGTTTTGTCATTGATTGTGAAAATAAGCAGACAAGTGTATTTGACAAAAGCTTCTTGCACGGCGTTTGGATTTGGCCCAAGTGTGTATAGGAGTATGCCCGTTGACTTAATAGCACTTAACCAACCGAGATATGTAGCAGCAATGACTGACGTTTATTCAGCAAGAGCACACACGCCATTCAGTCCTAACCTTAAGTAGCAGCACACCCTATCTCCTACAAATTAACTTAAGAAAAAGACAACAATACGTGCAAATCACAGACATAGTCTTAGCACGAAAATGTATTCCTACTATAGAGCTGGCGCTCATTCAAGCTGCCTTGCGGCATTGACCGCTTGGGGCTTTTAGTCAGTATGGTTTCGGCTCTCTCAAAGCGCTATAGCACAATAGTGCTCTTAGCATCAAGATTCAAATTTGATGCAACAAAACAACTAGTTGAATTGCAGATCTGGTGCTAGTGGTTTTGGAAGTAGACTTTACCATAAACTTTAGTCAATAGGTCCAGACTGACCAGTTGACATTTGTTGCTAGGTTATGGTCAGACATGGGCAAAAGGGAGGGGCTGAAGGTTGACCCATATCGGGCTCTAGCCTACCCCCTCAGGCCGCCGCTGCCCCCACAGCAAGCAATGATAAAGGTATGCCTAGACTATGAGTTCAGAATAGCTTATTTTAGCCTATTTTGGCAAAAAGATATTCTAAAGCCTTGATTTTAGTTAAAAATCGGACCTTTTGGCGAACCATCCCTCAACCCCCTCTGGCGCCGCTATCCCCTTAGCCCCACTCAAGATTTCAAAATTTACCACTAACTCAACCGAAATGTTAGCCCATGTCTGGTTATGGTGTCATGGATGCAGTACAAACCATAGCAAAGAGAACCATTTTAGGTGCTATTGGAATTTAATTAAATTGGCCCTGTCTTCTAATTACATAATTAACTAC
>JASANB010007266.1:0-16037 GCA_030248155.1 Sabatieria punctata | reverse complement strand
TACGTATTGCTAACTAGGTCTATTCACATCATAAGTGACTGAAGGCGGAGATGCATCAAATGGCTACTATTAGGTGTAGTTTTCTTCGTTGATTCAGAATATGACGCCAGTGCTTGCGGTACAAACCATTCGGTCGTGAGTCTCTGGCCTTCTAAAGTTTTATCAACATCCATGGTTTCTGGAGGGGTAATCTTGAAATAGACAATCATTGTTCCTGCACTTTTAAAGGGAATCATGTCGTTAACCCTTTGTTACACACTGCATTTACATAGTACTGTAGAAGCTATGTAAAAGAAATTTTGACCGTCAACTACCATTTTGGCAGTTGGAAACTTGAACTGGGTTGAGTTTTCCTTGTATTATAATGCTGTGAAGAAAATATTTTTTAGGCCCTAAAAACGTCGACGTTTTTGATACCACCCCTGCGACGTTTTCCGACGTTCAAGCAAGCACACCCACCCCCTCTCTGAGTTTTTAGGTTTCAGGTTTTCAGGTACTTTTAAACCCTGATTAGGGTTTATAGGTTTCTGGAAAGCCTAAACAGGGTTTTCAGGTTACTTTTAAACCCTGATTAGGGTTTTAGGTTATTTTCAAACCCTAAACAGGGTTTTCAGGTTACTTTTAAACCCTGATTAGGGTTTTAGGTTATTTTCAAACCCCTAAACAGGGTTTTCAGGTTACTTGGAACCCTAAACAGAGTTTTTAGTAACTTTTAAAGTAAACCCTGATTACGGTTTTTAGGCTACTTTCAAACCCTAAACAGGGTTATCAGGTTGCTTTTAAACCTTGACTTAGGGTTTTTAGGTTATTTTTAAACCCTGATTAGGGTTTTTAGGCTACTTTCAAACACTGATTAGGGTTTTCAGGCTACTTGGAAACCCTAAACAGAGTTTTTAGGTAACTTTCCCAGTAAACCCTGATTACGGTTTTTTAAGCTACTTTCAAACCCTAAACAGGGTTATCAGGTTACTTTTAAACCGTGATTATGGTTTTCAGGTTACTTTGAAACCCTAAACAGGGTTTAGCACTGGTTATAAAGCCTATACAGGGTTTTTAGCTTGATTAGAAACCCTAAACAGGGTTTAAGAACTGCATTCAAATTACCAAATAAGGTTTTTTTAGTAATCTTATAACTAAAACAGGGGTTTGCGCCTGCTTTAGAATCGAAATTAGGGTTCTCTGGACTAGTTTTTTTTTTCCAAAAAACGAATTTCAATCTGTATTTTATCGCTGAAAACTCATTTTCAATACGTAGTTTTCAATACGCCAAAACAGCTTTTCATTGCATTCTTTGCTTCAGTGTTGGGTTTTTAAGGCATTTTTAATGCAAACCAGGGTTTTTAACGCTTTTTCGGTCCAATTAGGGGCCGTCCATAAACTTCGACGTTCAGAGAGGGGGGTGTGCTTGCTTGAACGTCGGAAAACGTCGCGGGGTGGTATCAAAAACGTCGACGTTTTTAGGGCCTAAAAATATTTTCTTTCACAGCTTATAATACAAGGAAAACTCAACCCCAGTTCAAGTTTCCAACTGCCAAAATGGTAGTTGACGGATCAAAAATTTCTTTTACATAGCTTCTACAGTACTATGTAAATAGTACATACAATTACATTACATAGTACTATTTACATAGTACTGTAGAAGCTTTTTCAATGTTGGACACAGTATGAAGTTTAGTCGGCCCCTGCGTTAGGCGACACTGCAGACCCATCAGGCACACCCACATCCTGCGCCCATATCCACTGCCTTCGCTACTAGTCAGCACACATGCTCAGTGTCAGTCTGTTCGGGTCTCATTGTTGTTGTCTCCATTCATGTACGTTCCAACACGTGTGGTTGCTATTGTACCTTGAGGTGCAATGCGTCTGTTCCAGTTGGTCCCATTTACCTACTCACTGTCCGCAGTTTTCAGTGGCCTGGGTGACTTTGCGCCGATGGACCAACTCGTTTGCAGCACCACGTCTTGCCCCTGAGTGGATGGACGCTTGACTGCGCGCACAGTGGTATTTGCGGCCTAAAAAACCACTACACCAACTGTCCGGCATCCGCAACGATGTGTGACCCTGTGATCCAGACCTGTAGGTCCATTTTTGCAAATTCCCTGAAATCGTCAGGTCCCAACCGCCACTGAGAACTGAATTGGGGCGGTATTGGCCTTATTGCTGGTCTTGCAGACGCTCCTGACATCGTTCATCTTCTTCTCCTCCAACACAGCTTTCGGTGCTTAGGCAGGTCCAGTTGGTTCCCCATTTACCTGCTGCTGTAACCAGCTTGTGGGGCTTTGTGCCGACAACAAACTCTTTGCGCGCAGAATCTTGCCCGTTGAGTTGATGAGCGCATGATGTTGAGCACAATGGCTTTGTGGCCTAAACCACTACACCACCTGCACCGGCTATCGCCCACCTCCCCGACCGTGTTAGTGGCAGTGCGTTCAAGTTTTCATTCCTGAATAAAATTGCCGGCCCAGGTTTCATTTGCTACTTGTGAGACAAGGTGTCGTCATCGATAATACTCTTACTAAGTGAATTTATTTGAAATTTAATTGAATAATAATTTACTTTACCACATACCCCAGAGAAATATAATTAAATTATAATTTACTTACCATATCAGAAAGATTTGATTTAATTACTAATTTGACTTACTGCTATTTGCTCTTCAAATTAAGTGCATTAAGTAGTACTTTTAAAGTGTGCCTGATTTTTGGCGGCTAATTCTTTAGCTTTTGCTTCCAACACTAAGCAAGAGGTTGCTGTCCTGCTTATGTCTAGAATAAAACCCAATGAGGGTGTCACAAGTTAAGAGCCGCACTTGTTTACAAAAAAAAGCGGCTCTTAACTTGTGACACCCTCATTTGGTTTTTATTCTAGATAAGTGCTATAGCAACCTTGCTTAGTGTTGGAAGCAAAGCTGAAGGTGTTAGCCGCCAAAATCAGGCATATTTTAAAAATACTTAATGTACTTAATTTAATTAAATGCGTAAGTAAATTATAATTAAATCAAATTTCTCTCTGATATGGTAAGTAAATTATAATTTAATTATATTTCTCTGGGCATGTGGTAAGTAAATTATTATTTAATTAAATTTCAAATAAATTTACTTAGCAAGAGTATTATCGATGACATTTTTGCTCTCACAAGGCAAACAAAAGCTGGGCCGGCAATTTTATTCAAATCAAAACTTGAACGCACTGCCACCTAACCTTTGTCGGGCAGGTGGGCCTGATAGCCGGCGCAGGTGGTGTAGTGGTTTAGGCCACAAAGCTATTGTGCTCAACATCATGCGCTCATCAACTCAACGGGGCAAGATTCTTGCCGCAAAGAGTTTGTTGTCGGCACAAAGCCCCACAAGCTGGTTACAGCAAGTAGGTAAATGGGAACCAACTGGATCTGCCTAAGCACCGAAAGCTTGTGTTGGAGGAGAAGAAGATGAACGATGTCAGGAGCTGTCTGCAAGACCAGCAATAAGGCCAATACCGCTTTAATTCAGTTCACTGGGCGGCGGTTGGGACCTGACGATTTCAGGGGTTGCAAAATGGACCATACAGGTCTGATCATAGGGTCACACATCGTATGGATGCCGGCACAGTTGGTGTAGTGGTTTTTTAGGCCGCAAAACCACTGTGCGCGCAGTCAAGCGTTCATCCACTCAGCAGGGCAAGTTGGTTGCTGCAAACAGTTGGTCATCGGCGCAAAGCCCAACCCAGGCCACTGAAAACTGGTGACAGTGAGTAGGTAAATGGGAACCAACTGGAACTGCCATTGCACCTAAAGGTACAATAGCAACCACACGTGTTGGAACGTACATGAATGGAGACAGCAACAATGAGACCCGCCCAGACTGACACTGAGCATGTGTGCTGGCTAGTAGCGAAGGCAGTAGAGGATGGGCAGGATGTGGGTGTGCCTGATGGGTCTGCAGTGTCGCCTAACGCAGGGGCCGACTAAACTTCATACTGTGTCCAACATTGAAAAGCTTCTACAGTACTATGTAAATAGTACTATGTAATGTAATTGTATGTACTATTTACATAGTACTGTAGAAGCTATGTAAAAGAAATTTTTGACCGTCAACTACCATTTTGGCAGTTGGAAACTTGAACTGGGTTGAGTTTTCCTTGTATTATAATGCTGTGAAGAAAATATTTTTAGGCCCTAAAAACGTCGACGTTTTTGATACCACCCCTGCGACGTTTTCCGACGTTCAAGCAAGCACACCCACCCCCCTCTCTGAACGTCGAAGTTTATGGACGGCCCCTAATTGGACCGAAAAAGCGTTAAAAACCCTGGTTTGCATTAAAAATGCCTTAAAAACCCAACACTGAAGCAAAGAATGCAATGAAAAGCTGTTTTGCGTATTGAAAACTACGTATTGAAAATGAGTTTCAGCGATAAAATACAGATTGAAATTCGTTTTTTGGTAAAAAAAAAATAGTCCAGAGAACCCTAATTTCGATTCTAAAGCAGGCGCAAACCCCTGTTTTAGTTATAAGATTACTAAAAAAACCTTATTTGGTAATTTGAATGCAGTTCTTAAACCCTGTTTAGGGTTTCTAATCAAGCTAAAAACCCTGTATAGGCTTTATAACCAGTGCTAAACCCTGTTTAGGGTTTCAAAGTAACCTGAAAACCATAATCACGGTTTAAAAGTAACCTGATAACCCTGTTTAGGGTTTGAAAGTAGCTTAAAAACCGTAATCAGGGTTTACTTTAAAAGTTACCTAAAAACTCTGTTTAGGGTTTCCAAGTAGCCTGAAAACCCTAATCAGTGTTTGAAAGTAGCCTTAAAACCCTAATCAGGGTTTAAAAATAACCTAAAAACCCTAAGTCAAGGTTTAAAAGTAACCTGATAACCCTGTTTAGGGTTTGAAAGTAGCCTAAAAACCGTAATCAGGGTTTACTTTAAAAGTTACCTAAAAACTCTGTTTAGGGTTCCAAGTAACCTGAAAACCCTGTTTAGGGTTTGAAAATAACCTAAAACCCTAATCAGGGTTTAAAAGTAACCTGAAAACCCTGTTTAGGGTTTGAAAATAACCTAAAACCCTAATCAGGGTTTAAAAGTAACCTGAAAACCCTGTTTAGGCTTTCCAGAAACCTATAAACCCTAATCAGGGTTTAAAAGTAACCTGAAAACCTGAAACCTAAAAACTCAGAGAGGGGGGTGGGTGTGCTTGCTTGAACGTCGGAAAACGTCGCAGGGGTGGTATCAAAAACGTCGACGTTTTTAGGGCCTAAAAATATTTTCTTCACAGCATTATAATACAAGGAAAACTCAACCCAGTTCAAGTTTCCAACTGCCAAAATGGTAGTTGACGGTCAAAAATTTCTTTTACATAGCTTCTACAGTACTATGTAAATGCAGTGTGTAACAAAGGGTTAATGACATGATTCCCTTTAAAAGTGCAGGAACAATGATTGTCTATTTCAAGATTACCCCTCCAGAAACCATGGATGTTGATAAAACTTTAGAAGGCCAGAACTCACGACCGAATGGTTTGTACCGCAAAAACTGGCGTCATATTCTGAATCAACGAAGAAAACTACACCTAATAGTAGCCATTTGATGCATCTCCGCCTTCAGTCACTTATGATGTGAATAGACCTAGTTCATTACCAAATTTTAGTTTGTAGTTAGTGGTTAGTAGTCCAAACTTTCAGGCTTTCCAGTTTGTAGTTAGTGGTTAGTAGTCAATTCAGCCCGCGATCCGAGTTTGTAGTTAGTGGTTAGTAGTCAATTTGTAGTCCCTGGGGGCTGTGGCAAAATGACGTCATCGGTTTAGGGGGAGGTGATTGGGTACTAAAAAACTCTCAAAAATGGTAATTATCGCAAAATATCGCTAATTTGGGCTGAAATACTGCTAAAAATGCATTCAATTTTACAGGCGATTTTAGCAATTTTCGTGGTTAAATTCTACAAAATCGCAAAAATTTGCTAAAAAATGGCTTGCAGAGCACGATCGGAAAAAATCGATTCAAGGGTCTCCGATTGGAAGGTCAGGCTCTTCCAGGTAGGGCAGACCGCCCTCTGTTACGTCTATGGTGGTGGACAATCTAGCCTTTAAATCATTGGAGGATCTAAGAGTTGTCATTTATGCACCCCAGGGTCCGCCAAAAAAAAACAACCCAGCAGATTTTTTGCTGTAGCAACCGTAAATCTCAAACGATTTGAATGAATTCTTTTTTAAATGAAAAATAAATAAATTTTTCAAAGACCGAAGCAACGTTTATTAAATTCGCCTGCTTAGTTCCTGAGATATTTGTCCTCAAAGTCAAAACAGAGATTTTGGCAATGAACACGAGTGATAATGAACAAACCAGCAGATTTTTTCTTTTGCAACCATGAATCTAAACTGATTTGAATGAATCCTTTTTTGAATGAAAGACTGATAAATTATTCAAAGATTGGGGCAATTTTTATTGAGATTCACAGTTTAGTTCTTGAGATATTTGCCTTCTAAATCGAAACAGATTTTGGCAAAGAAAAAGAGCGATTCCGTTGCATTTCATAATAAAGCAGATTCCTACTGCTGGGGCTAATGATACTTTAGTGTTGAAGTAAACCGCGTTTCTGTGTCACCTGTAAAGCCTCCAAGAGCCCTTAGCAGTAGCAGGAATCCGTTTTATTACGAAGTGCAGAATAATAAAAAATCCCTCTTGTTCACTGCTAAAATCACTGTTTTGACTTTGAGAGCCAATATCTCAGGAACTAAGCAGGGTAAAGTAATGAAAATTTCAGCAATCTTTTAAGGATTTATTTATCTTTCATTTAAAAGAGGATTCATTCAAATCGGTTGAGATTTGCGGTTGCTACAGCGAAAAATCTGCTGGGTTATTTTTTGGCAGACCCTGTATATTTGCGGTGCAAATACTAAACTAAATTAGATGCTCAATGAACTAAGATGCCAAGAAATGTTTGTAATTTCTGCGATTAATGTAGAATTTTCCGATTTTTGTAAAATTTTCACTTAAACTGTTGTAAAATAACTGTAAACAACCGTGCAGATTTGAAGATTTGAGACTACAAACTCGGGACGAAAAAATATGTAGTTAGTGGTCAATTTGTAGTCAGCGGATTTAGTTTGTAGTTAGAGTTAATTTGTAGTCTCATTTTTACCAAAAGTCAGGTAGTTAGTAGTCTTTTAGTTTGTAGTTAGTAGTCACTACAAACTAGGTCTAGATGTGAATAACAGGGTAACCAGCAGGCATTAACTGATGTGGGAGCGGTCATATAGAAAAACGGCTCTCATTTTCAAAATCAGCGTGAAAAACTGCATTAGATGAAGCAAATTTCATGGCTCTGTGTCCTACAATTGTGTCGGGACTTAGCCACCCTTCAAACTGCTATAGCATGCAAAGTTCAGATATTCTCCTCACAAATCCTTAAAATGGTTATATCTTCCAAAATCGGCATCGCAGAGGGAAAATATAGTTATTTTCGGAATCAGCAGCAAAAACTAATGAGGAGTGCTACTCGAGAAATACTGTCTGTCAAGAATTTGGAGGTCAATAACTCTCGAACCAGAAGGAATCCAGCCGATCCGAGTGCATGTTTAGAATCAGCGGGTCAACCTGCAATGACCGGTTTGTTTTTATTCTGTGCAAAAACATTTTTTTGATGGTCTTCAGATCACAAAACACCCCCACACCCTACCCCAAACTTGGATCCAGAACATGTTAATTTTGTTTCGTCTATAGTGTTGCATCTTTGTTTAAAACATTGGGCTTACGACGCATGTCAGGCAGAAGTTATAACGATCTTTTGGAAAACAATGAGGCGGTATTTTTCGAAAATTTTTCAGTTTCTGTTTAATATCTCGCTAACCGGATATGTTTCGGAAGCGTGGTTGCGGCAATCCAGAAAGGCAATCCTTAGGGCAATCGAACCATGTGCAGACCAATTCTGTACCTACAGAAACGAGTGAATGGTAATCGTTTCAGCGGAGACTGTCAGAAATAAAAAAAATTGGCCAAAAAGTGGCTGGTGACCCAACTTTGAGGGGGTGTAGCTCCGGTTCTAGGGGTTCGCTGATGTTCAAACATGTACCGTTGGTGTTCGTTTGGCATCTATTTTAACATATTTGGATACCAGCCGGATCCGCTAAAAAGTTGCTTGAACATCCTAAGCTGAGTTTCTCGCAAAACAGTGTGGTGCACTTTTTATCTAGGTAACTAGGTAACTAGGTATACCTAGTATTACCTAGTTAATATTCGGGAAAAGTACCTAGATTTACTTTACCTAGTTGCTGGTTACGCTATTTTACCTAGTTTTACTTTACCTAGTTTTAAATCCACATAACTAGGTACTTCTAGGTAGAACAGGTTTACCTAGTTTGATATTTTCAGTTTTACGTGGCTTTTTCAGTCAGCAAGCCTTCAAATTTCCGGCTTTTCCCACAATTACAGTGGCCGAGAGAATGAATTTCTGACTTATTTGATCAATAAAATACAAATATCTACTTGAAATGTATCAAATTTCGTAAATTTTAACTCAACTAACTTCATCATTGTTCTATTGAACCAAAAATAAGATTTTGACTTGATTTCGAGCGTTTTAGGTTTACCTAGTATTACCTAGTTTTTCTGGGCTTTACCTAGTATTACTTTACCTAGTTTCTTAGCTGAGAACTTTACCTAGTATTACTTTACCTAGTGTTTTAGGTCACAAGTTTACCTAGTATTACTTTACCCAGTTTCAAATTTTCAAAATGCACCACACTGTCGCAAAATGCATGTTAAGCGGGATCAGGGAGGATCAGCTGTGCTGTCTACATTGGTCACCACCATTGGGGGCGAGGTCACGGCCAGGATGTAGCCAGTCATCAATTAGCCGGCCGACCAATTATTTTTAGTTAGTAGTTTATTTCGTTACCCCATCCATGGATGATGGCAGCGGGCAAACAAACCGCCATTGCTGACCTCTTATGTGGCCCCTAGAACTAACAAATATGGAAGAACAGGAATCCTAACTGATCGCATGTACAACAGGAACGTGAACTAAGTAGCAATCTAAGTAGCATCTAAGTACGCAATTTACGGATTAGCAGTGTGCTATAGTGAAGGAATAACCCAGTCTCGCCATTACTATGGTGCTCTTTCAACTCCATTTGTAGGTCGAAGGCTTTCTTTTCTTGCCACGGAGTCAAGTCAGTGCCAATGAAGACAGAGCGGTACTGCGGCTTGGAAGAGAGCACAGCACGCTTCCGTTGCATCACAGGTTTCTTTCTGTCCAAGTCTCTCAACTCTACAGTCACTCTGCTGCCACCTTGTCGGGTTGTCTTGTCACAGTCCGTACATTCGCGATCTTTGAGACGTCAATTATCAACTCTGAAAAAATGTCTTTAACCGTTTCCAGCATGTCACAAGAATCAGAGTCGGTGACCAAGCCATTTATAACAATGTTCAGGTCACGTCGCTGTCTTTCGTGCATCTTGCGTTCCCAGTCACAGACGCGCACCAGCTCAGAGTGCGCTTTATCATAGGCAGAGGATGGGTTCGGTACCGGAAATCTGTTCTTGGCAGTTTTAAGGAGCGTCGCATAGGTGCAGTCACTAGTTGCTGACAGCTTTTGCAGATCATCAGTTACTCTTCTTAGTTGAACAGAATGATCAGTAACTTGCTCAGAGAGCGCAGTCAAGCCAGAGTCGGCAGAGTTTTCAGTCAGGCTTAAAGCCTTACAAAAACCCTATTTTGTGCTGTAGAATATATTGCCTGTGCTAACTTTTGATTCCAAAAGTGAGTTTTCAGGTCTCCCCCAAAAATCCGCTGGGGGGAACTTTTGCTGAAAAATCAGGCTTGGCGGGGGGCTGGCCCCCACTATACCCCCCAACGACATTTCTGTTAGAAATTGTTTATAGCCATTTACCAATGGTGGCCGCTGCCTAGCCAAGCCAGCCAGTATACATACTCTGCTGTTTGCTGTTATGATAAACAAGGAGAGAAATTATTGCAATGTTTGCACCAATACTGATGTTGATGACAATGCTTTCATCCATTGCGCATTCTGTCGATCTGGTTACTGCCACTCTAGCTGCTTTGAGAGATCACTATTGGGCAGGAAAACGTCTTCTTCCTATTGCAAGGACGTGATGGAGCGACTGCACAGTACTACTCAGCCCCGACTCATTTCTTTCCTCTGCTCCGGGTGCTACCTCTCTGCGCCTCTGGCTCGAATGCGTCATCTCCAGAAATCCCTGGACAACAAAGACAAGGCAACTATGACCGTGTTGACTGAAAACTCTGCCGACTCTGGCTTGACTGCGCTCTCTGAGCAAGTTACTGATCATTCTGTTCAACTAAGAAGAGTAACTGATGATCTGCAAAAGCTGTCAGCAACTAGTGACTGCACCTATGTGACGCTCCTTAAAACTGCCAAGAACAGATTTCCGGTACCGAACCCGTCCTCTGCCTATGATAAAGCGCACTCTGAGCTGGTGCGCGTCTGTGACTGGGAACGCAAGATGCACGAAAGACAGCGACGTGACCTGAACATTGTTATAAATGGCTTGGTCACCGACTCTGAT
Source organism: Sabatieria punctata (assembly GCA_030248155.1). Taxonomy (NCBI): domain Eukaryota; kingdom Metazoa; phylum Nematoda; class Chromadorea; order Araeolaimida; family Comesomatidae; genus Sabatieria; species Sabatieria punctata. Next base: position 5,519 of record JASANB010007266.1, on the reverse strand, counting down.
TCTTGTGACATGCTGGAAACGGTTAAAGACATTTTTTCAGAGTTGATAATTGACGTCTCAAAGATCGCGAATGTACGGACTGTGACAAGACAACCCGACAAGGTGGCAGCAGAGTGACTGTAGAGTTGAGAGACTTGGACAGAAAGAAACCTGTGATGCAACGGAAGCGTGCTGTGCTCTCTTCCAAGCCGCAGTACCGCTCTGTCTTCATTGGCACTGACTTGACTCCGTGGCAAGAAAAGAAAGCCTTCGACCTACAAATGGAGTTGAAAGAGCACCATAGTAATGGCGAGACTGGGTTATTCCTTCACTATAGCACACTGCTAATCCGTAAATTGCGTACTTAGATGCTACTTAGATTGCTACTTAGTTCACGTTCCTGTTGTACATGCGATCAGTTAGGATTCCTGTTCTTCCATATTTGTTAGTTCTAGGGGCCACATAAGAGGTCAGCAATGGCGGTTTGTTTGCCCGCTGCCATCATCCATGGATGGGGTAACGAAATAAACTACTAACTAAAAATAATTGGTTGGCCGGCTAATTGATGACTGGCTACATCCTGGCCGTGACCTCGCCCCCAATGGTGGTGACCAATGTAGACAGCACAGCTGATCCTCCCTGATCCCGCTTAACATGCATTTTGCGACAGTGTGGTGCATTTTTAAAATTTGAAACTAGGTAAAGTAATACTAGGTAAAGTTGTCACCTAAAAAACTAGGTAAAGTAATACTAGGTAAAGTTCTCAGCTAAGAAACTAGGTAAAGTAATACTAGGTAAAGCCCAGAAAAACTAGGTAATACTAGGTAAACCTAAAACGCTCGAAATCAAGTCAAAATTTTATTTTTGGTTCAATAGAACAATGATGAAGTTAGTTAAGTTAAAATTTACGAAATTTGATACATTTCAAGTAGATATTTGTATTTTACTGAACAAATAAGTCAGTAATTCATTCTCTCGGCCACTGTAATTGTGGGAAAAGCCGGAAATTTGAAGGTTTGCTGACTGAAAAAGCCACGTAAAACTGAAAATATCAAAGTAGGTAAACCTGTTCTACCTAGAAGTACCTAGTTATGTGGATTTAAAACTAGGTAAAGTAAAACTAGGTAAAATAGCGTAACCAGCAACTAGGTAAAGTAAATCTAGGTACTTTTCCCGAATATTAACTAGGTAATACTAGGTATACCTAGCTACCTAGTTACCTAGATAAAAAGTGCACCACACTGTTTTGCGAGAAACTCAGCTTAGGATGTTCAAGCAACTTTTTAGCGGATCCGGCTGGTATCCAAATATGTTAAAATAGATGCCAAACGAACACCAACGGTACATGTTTGAACATCAGCGAACCCCTAGAACCGGAGCTACACCCCCTCAAAGTTGGGTCACCAGCCACTTTTTGGCCAATTTTTTTTATTTCTGACAGTCTCCGCTGAAACGATTACCATTCACTCGTTTCTGTAGGTACAGAATTGGTCTGCACATGGTTCGATAGCCCTAAGGATTGCCTTTCTGGCGCCGCAACCACGCTTCCGAAACATACCCGGTTAGCGAGATATTAAACAGAAACTGAAAAATTTTCGAAAAATACCGCCTCATTGTTTTCCAAAAAATCGTTATAACTTCTGCCTGACATGCGTCGTAAGCCCACTATTTTAAACAAAGATGCAACACTATAGACGAAACAAAATTAACATGTTCTGGATCCAAGTTTGGGGTACTGGGGGGTGTTTTGTGATCTGAAGACCATCAAAAAATGTTTTTGCACAGAATAAAAACAAACCGGTCATTGCAGGTTGACCCGCTGATTCTAAACATGCACTCGGATCTGCTGGATTCCTTCTGGTTCGAGAGTTATTGACCTCCAAATTCTTGACAGACAGTATTTCTCGAGTAGCACTCCTCATTAGTTTTTGCTGCTGATTCCGAAAATAACTATATTTTCCCTCTGCGATGCCGATTTTGGAAGATATAACCATTTTAAGGATTTGTGAGGAAAATATCTGAACTTTGCATGCTATAGCAGTTTGAAGGGTGGCTAAGTCCCGACACAATTGTAGGACACAGAGCCATGAAATTTGCTTCATCTAATGCAGTTTTTCACGCTGATTTTGAAAATGAGAGCCGTTTTTCTATATGACCGCTCCCACATCAGTTAATGCCTGCTGGTTACCCTGTTATTCACATCATAAGTGACTGAAGGCGGAGATGCATCAAATGGCTACTATTAGGTGTAGTTTTCTTCGTTGATTCAGAATATGACGCCAGTTTTTGCGGTACAAACCATTCGGTCGTGAGTTCTGGCCTTCTAAAGTTTTATCAACATCCATGGTTTCTGGAGGGGTAATCTTGAAATAGACAATCATTGTTCCTGCACTTTTAAAGGGAATCATGTCATTAACCCTTTGTTACACACTGCTCCTACAGGAGTGGTCATCTTTTGGGCGGCGGCCGCCCAAAACATGTCCGCTACCCCAAATCCGATCCCGATAGTTGGGATCGGAAATAGGCCAATTTCGATAGTAACTATCGTTTTTGTAATAATCGCGCGTTAAACTGATACCAATATCGGGGAAGGGTTTGTCCATTTTTTGCCATTCCCGCCAAAAACCTATCGGTTTTCCGATAGTTTTTGAAAAAAATTATCGGCGGCCGATACCGATTCGGTGGAATTCCAATACGATTTTTGGGCGGTGTGTAACAAAAAGTTAAATAGTCTACCTGGCCTATTTTGACCCGCTGATTTCAAAAACGACCTTACCTCCCTTTGTCAGTCCCTGGTGCTTATGATTAAGTCATGTTGTTCAGTGGTAACTGCGGAGGCCTGTACATGTATCAGAAAATTGGGTACTCCTAGGGTAAAACTAGGGTAATTTTTTAAATCAGCGGCTCAAAATTGATTGCCTATTTCAAGATAACCCCTCCAGAAACCATGGATACTGATAAAACTTTAAAAGTCCATAACTCATGACCGAGTAGTTGTACCGCAAAACTAGCGTCATATTCTAAATCAACGAAGCGAACTACACCTAATAGGAGCCATTTGAAGCATTTCCTTGCTTAGTCACTTATGATGTGATGTGACTGACAGGGCACCAGCAGGCAATAACTCATGTGGGAACGGTCATATTGAAAAACGGCTCTCATTTTCAGAATCAGCGTGAAAAACTGCATTAGATGAAGCAAATTTCATGGCTGTCAAATCTGTATTTGATTACTGACATTTGAGATTGCCACTTACCGTAGTTTTTGGTTTACCGCTCTTGTTTTTACCTAACTGTTTGTAACGGCTCACAGTTCTGTGCTCATTTGCATGCAGTTGTTCGGTTTGTTCGTTTGGCTGTTGGATTTGAGTATTGTAATGATAAAGGACAGTGAGAGAGCGCCGGCTCAGAACAAGTCTACTGGCTATCGGGTCGAGTTGTCGGTATAATTTATTGGGCTGGTCTAATCGCTCGTAGTTTGCAGCGTCGTCCTTCTACACAACGCGTTAGTCGATAGTTTGGCTCGCAACAACAGCGTCAAAGTTGTCAGTGGTGCCCCACGTCATTCGTTTCTGCTGACCTATGGGCGATAACCAGTCCAACAACCAAGCCAGTCACGTAGAAAGGGAGCCACGCGCACTTCGGTAATTCTTTCGTTGGTATTTATTGTCATGCTTCGTACGCCGTCAGAGAATGCTCCGCCTACACAGGAGCAAAGCCGTAAACAATTACATGCTCGAAAAAATGCGCTTTTGTCTAAAGTCTCGGAGCTTTTTACTTCGGTAAAAGAAATTTTTGATCGACCGAAATTCTGAGTTGTTTAGGGAGAAACTTTAGAAGGCAAGCACCCACCAAAACACCCATTAATTCTAAACGCGGAAGCGTCAGTGTTTTAAGGGGAGACAAACGGTTCTTGGCCAAAAGCAGAAACACAGACACAGTGTCAGGAAATTGCAGTCTCAGGTAGATAAGTGCAGCATAGGATTTTTGGGAAGCGTCTGTAAACGCGTGCAACTGAACATTTGTTGCCGAATCGATCGGACCAGTTAGACGAGGAATGGTAATGTCAGAAATCTGAGCTAAAGGTTGCAACACCGCACGACCCTTTGTCTGCCATTCTGCCGGTAAGACTGAGTCCCACCCAAAACCATGTCTCCAAAGTTCCTGCAAAAGGCATTTTGCCGGGGCAACAAGCGGGCACACAAACCCCAAAGGGTCATACACACTGGAAACGTAGGACAAGATGCGCCTTTTAGTCAAAGAATAGTCGGAAAGAGGGTCAGGAGTGACCAGAGATAGGCAGTCTCGCAAAATGTCCCAGCGCAGCCCCAGTAATTTAGCAATTGGTTGCGGATCTCGATCAGTTAAAGGTAAACTTTGGAGAAACTCAGTCGAGTTCGACGAAAATTCGCGCAGATTCATGCCAGCAGACCGAAACAAGGTTTTGGCACGGTTGTAAAAAAGTAGCGCTGCTTCCAAGTTGGGAACGCAAGTAAGTACATTATCAACGTAAATGTTGGCGGCAATTTGGCGAGAAATGGGGCAAACATACTCTGGACGCAGCATATGGTATCGAATAGTCGCCGCCAGCAGGAAAGGCGAGCTAACCAACCGGTGCTTCTATGAGAGGCTAATCCAAACTGTGAAACGTTCTCTAAAGCGAGTCGTCGGGAAAAGACTGCTGACTTATATTGAGCTTTCCACTCTCTTATCTGAAATTGGAAGTTTAGTAAATTCCCAACCACTTGTTACTGTCGATGAGACACTGGATACCGTGCTGACGCCTGCACATCTTTTAGGCTACAACCCAGAGCAACTGCCGACTCTGAAGGCATCTGACGATGCTGATTATCAGCCGCCATCCAAACTAAAACCTCGCTCTCAGCAGTTTGTAGAATACTGGACTAAAACTCAGAAAATTACTAATTACTTTTGGCGGCCCTTAGCAGTGTGGTGCACTTTTTATCTAGGTAACTAGGTAACTAGGTATACCTAGTATTACCTAGTTAATATTTGAGAAAAGTACCTAGATTTACTTTACCTAGTTGCTGGTTACTGTATTTTACCTAGTTTTACTTTACCTAGTTTTAAATCCACATAACCAGGTACTTCTAGGTAGAACAAGTTTACCTAGTTTGATATTTTCAGTTTTACGTGGCTTTTGCAGTCAGCAAACCTTCAAATTTCCGGCTTTCCCACAATTAGAGCGGGCCAGAGAATGAATTTCTGACTTATTTGATCAATGATATACAAATATTTACTTGAAATGTGTCAAATTTCGTAAATTTTAACTCCACTAACTTCATCATTGTTCTATTGAATCAAAAAAATAATATTTTGACTTGATTTCGAGCGTTTTAGGTTTACCTAGTATTACCTAGTTTTTCTGGGCTTTACCTAGTATTACTTTACCTAGTTTCATAACTGAGAACTTTACCTAGTATTACTTTACCTAGTGTTTTAGGTGGCAACTTTACCTAGTATTACTTTACCTAGTTTCAATTTTTTAAAATGCACCACACTGGCCCTTAGTCGATACCC
>JASANB010007265.1:0-94451 GCA_030248155.1 Sabatieria punctata | reverse complement strand
TCTCTTATCAGCCAAATAATCCATAAATGAAAGGAACGTGCCGATGGAGATGTTCAGGACATGGCGATAATCTATTAAGAGGACCTCATCAATCACCCGTTAGCGGTATAGTCCGCGTGAATAAAAGTAGTGCCGCATAAACGACACCAGGGACAACCAACTAACTTTACAGTATGGACCATGGATCATCAACCAGCTACAAGCCACAAATATTAACTATCTACGACAACTTGTCTTCTACAAACTTGAATGAATTTGACAAACTGCTTGCTACATTGCAGACAGTTGTATGCTGCTTTACTTACTAACGCTTTCAAAACTATCAATATTGTAGATATCTGAATGAGCCCTACTACTGTAGCTTTGCTTGACCAACTGCTTTGCCTAATACTGGTCGGTGAGGACACGACTTCTGCTTAGCGGAGGGTAATGTGACTCAAGTATTTTCTACCGTACCACCCAAAGGCATTTTACTACAGACGAGCGAGTGGGATGAGCCGTTAACTGTCGCCGACGCAACGACCTGTCGAAACTAGAACGACTTAAGGTTTTCGGGGCACTAACTACCGCATTCCTAACCCACTTAGGCACTACTTAACCACCTATTCTTTTGTACCACAGTCAGTTCTCTTACTATACCCAATAAAACTTTGTCTTTGTTTTTTAAAACATATTAATGTAACTATACATATATGTTTTTCGCCAATCAAACATATAAATAACACATATAGTTATATGTATCTGAAAATTGAATATGCACATATTTTTAAACATAAAACATATTTGTGTAAAAGACGCTTATTCACTTAAATTTTGTCTTAATTTTCGATAATTCAAGCTTGACATTCTGAATTTCCTGTTTAAAACGGTTTGTAATAATTTAGATAGCATACTGAGACTCAATAAGTTTAAGTGAAAGTCAGATTTTGGAAAAGTTTACTGTCAAACAGCAACCAAAAGTCTTGAAATAATGAATTCCTATAGCAAAAATATGTATATGTATATACAGCAGGACTCCGCCCCCCCCGCTTTCAAAGAAGGCCAGTTCAGACAGACCGGACTAGATTAGGGATTAGTGGCATAGATCCGGAACAATCTAGACAGATTGCTAGCCCTCATAACAAGAAAGACGGCAATTCATACATAAGGCCCACCCATAAACTTTGAATGGGCATAACTGAGGAACGGTAGGTCTTAGATAAATTCTGATGTCATTTTTGGACTCAGCGATTAAAACTACATCCAGTCAGTCGCACTGCGGCCGTATAGCAGCAGTAAAAGTGAGGCAACCTGATAGTGGTGCAACAAGACTGATGACCATGTGTATAAAGATTCCGCGAAACTTTGAATTGGCATAACTGAGGAACGGTAGGTCCTAGATGAACTCTGATGTAATTTTCCGACTCAGCGGTCAAAACTACATCCAGTCAGTCGCACCGCGGCCATATAGCAGCAGTAAAACTGAGGCAGCCTGATAGCGGGTGCAACAACACTGATGACCATGTGTATAAAGAAACTGTGAATGGGCATAACTCGGGAACGGTAGGCCGTAGACCAATTCTGATGTCATTTTTGGACTCAACGGTCAAAATTGCATATAATAGCTTTGCGCTGAGCACGTTAGTCGCTTTCAATATAATATAATGTAATCGCCAAACAGGGGGGCCTGACCCCTGGAAAGTGTATCCGAAACATGTTAATTTTGTTTGGCCATCAGTGCTGCATCCGTTCTGGCAGAATTCCCCGTACCCCGCATCTATGAGAGAAGTTATGACGATTTTCTGGAAAAAAAAATGATGTCGTAATTACCGAAAATTTCGTAGTTTTTGGAGAATATCTCGCTAACCGTGTATGATCTGAAAAAGCGAGTATAAGAAAATGAAAGCCCTTCCAAAAAGCTACAAAACAATGTGGAAGTGGAAACTGTACCTTAAGATACAAGTGAATGGTGATCGTTTGAATAAAAGTCGAAAAATGGCCCGAAAAGTGGCTGGTGACCCAACTTTGAGGGGGTACAGCTCAGGTTCTAGGGGGTCCCCAATGTTCGAACATTCACCGTTGGTGTTCGTTTGGTACCTATTTAACATATTTGGATACCAGCGGGATCGGAGAAAAAAAGTTGCTTGAACATCCTAAGTTGACTTTCTCGCAAAATGCATGTTAATTGCTACATAGATTGCATCGGTTACTTGGAGGGCATGACCAGTCATTGATATGCAGTCCATCTGAGGTGGTAGGGCTCAAGGCGAGAAGCAATAAGGTCATCAATCAGAGTCAGGTTAGCGCCAGTGTCAAATAGTCCACGCAGTGGTAACCCTTGTACAGCTACTGGCACTATGGCTTGTAACTTGTAGTTGATTGGGTGTTGTGGTGGCAAAAGTGGTGTGTCAGTGAAGATGTCTTCTCCATTCAGTTATTATGTTAACATGTGCGGTTGGTGGAAATGATTGTCTAGCCAAATGAGTCTGTTCTGCTAGTTCTTCTTCAAAATATCCAGATACTGACCTTGGGTGGTAGCTGACATTCGCAGTAAGAGTAGTGTCAGTCATGCAGCAACTGTAGAAAATCGGGCTGATCCAGCGAAAGCATGAGCACATTTGATAGTGATTGTGTAACGATAGTGATGCCAGCGGTATTCTAATTAGTCCAATGAAGATAATAAACATAAGTGAGTAGCCGTAGGCGTTGACTGGCAGGAGATAAGTGAGGGCTGCTATTAAAGTAAGTGAAATGAGAATGGATAGTATGGGAATTATTGTTCCACAGCATAGTTTACAACCTGCTTCATGGCATTCTGTAGCAGCTTCATATTCAGCTAGTCCAGTAATCTTGGTCTGTTCGATCATAGCTTCTGCTTCAGTGGCTAGGAGGGTAGTAGGTAAAACTGTTCTATCATAACTAATGGCTTGATTGAGTGGAGGGTTTTTCCTGGATGTAGAGGATGGAAAGATTGCGTCATCACTACTTGCAGGTTGATTTGTTTCAGCTATAGCCTTGAATGGTTCCGCTCTTTTTGCCTCATTTGAGCCATCATTTGGATCTACTCTAATGGCATTTACAGTGTTTCGCTGTGTCATTAGTCCGGCAAATGAAGGTATGAAAAAGGGTAGATGGGGTGTCTGGCCATGGTTTGGGTTGTATGCAAACCCGAAGGTGGAAGAACGGAAATCGATTCTTATTTCTCCAAGTTTTGTCATCAGGTCAGTGCCTATAATAAGCTCTAGTCCAAAGTCTTTTGCTAGCAGGACTTTATAGTGAATTCGTGTTTCAGCCAGGCGAATGACGATTACAGCTTCTCCACATACTGTAGGTTTAGTTGGTGTCCTGTGGCTGATGTACAGTAGGTTGTTGGTTCAGTGACAAAGGTGTTGGTAATGAACTTGGTGAGGGTGTCAGACAGTATGCTAACTGAATTTCCTGTGTCGAGTAATGCTGTTACTGGTATATCATTTACGAATACTGGGATGAATACGGGTGGTGTATTGGCATTAGGGCTTTTGATGAGGTTGGCTCCATAGGTAGGCGTGATAGGCCAAATCATTTGGTGGCTTCGGCTGGTTGTTACCCGTCTTGCTATTGTCTCAGCTCCTTCTGACAACAGTTCAGGGACACTTGAGCTCCGATTCTGGGTAGTCAGATGATCTGGGTCTGTTGTGGTTCGTAGGGTGACTTGTGGCTGATGGATTGAGTCAACAGAGTGTGCTCCTTGTTGGTGGATGAGAGCTAGTTCATGTGCTTCTGCCTCTGCAGCGTACCTGTGGACCAATCGATTCAGTCTTGCTGTCCTCCTGTTTCTCTCAATCTCCCTATTGGTGCGGTCTCATATCCATGTAGTGAGGCGGTTGAAAGTGCTTGTTAAGTTGACTGCCATCGTATCTGAAGCTCTTCATGGTACACAGTGTACAACGATGCAGCTGATGGTGACATAGCAGCAACATAGGAATATCCAGATCATCCAAAAGTTGCCGATTGGTAGTCCAAGAAATCCAAAGATCCCTTCATTCATGATATGACTAATCGCTCGTTCAGCTGATTGTGTAGGGTGTTGTTGTCATGGGCTGTTTGGAAGCCCATTTCCTTCAGAATATTTGATTGGGCATGTACTGTAGTGAACAGATCGTTGAGACTAACATGGTCCAGTGTCTCATTGAAGGCATGCATAGAGATGTGATGAAAGATGATTGGGTGGTTTAGCCAGCGTTTATGTTGCTGGTAATCATAGATGTGTAATTCAGGTAGTTTCGCAGTCAGTTGTAGTTCTCCTGTTGTAGGCTGATACAGGTAGTGTTTTCCAGCGATTTCCAATGGTGTGTCAGCTAGTAAGCGACAGGACAAGGGTAATCCACTGCTCTGGTAGATCACGTTTGATTTAGGGTCAAGGTAACCATGATAGGTCCGTTCATTCACATAGAATTCTAGTGGTATTAGTGTGGTACAGGTGCCGTTGGCTGGTAAAAACTTGAACTGCTTTGGTTTCGGCTGACTGCAGGGCCAAATTTCAATCGCGCCTCCGCCAGCTCTGGCGAAGATATCGTTTCGTTTTAGTAGGGCATGTGCACCAAGCACAGGTTGTGCCATAATCTGTGCACGCGCCAAGTCAAGGAGGGTGGTCATGCTTCGACAAGCAGCATTTAAAGCTGAGTTGAAGGCAAACCGAATGTTTTCATGGGTTGCTAGTGAGAGTGCTGTGAGCTCAGCAGCTAGTTGGTCTGTGGTCACAACTCCATCTGGTTCATTTGCTTTCCCATATCTGCGCCGATGTAGTTTATTTGAGATGATCCTTTTTTTGTACTTGTAATGTATCGTGGACGTTGGGTAGGCGCATTCAGTGGCAACTGGTCTGGGCTTCTGATTGGTGGGTTTGTGGCTATTCTTCTAGGCTAGGTCCATCTATGGTAGGGCGGGATGGTTGGAGGTCTCACTGTGGTGGTGGTGACAGTGGTTTTTAGGCGCAGGTGCATAGCTGGAGTAAAACGCCTTCGGTTGGTCATGAAGCGTCTCCTGGGCTGTTGGTGACGTATTGGTTTGGCAGTGGTGTAGCTGTAGCGATACTGGCTAACTGATCGTGTTGGCATTCGGGATTTCCACTGCTTCAAGTTAGTGAGTGGCTGGACTGCTAAAGAGGGCTCATCTTCAAACTGCAAGATTTGTCGCCTTGTAGTTGTGGTGGGAGTTGTTGTTGTGGCTATAGTTGAAGTAGTGGGGGTGTGGGTGAGGAATTCAGGATGTCCTGGTGCAATCGGCCTGGCCCCTCGAGGCAAAACCTCAAACTTGGGTGGAATGGCCCAGAATGGCTTGGTTGTTGTGCCAATATGTAGAGTTTCAGTGGTGTGGTACAGTCCATGCCATGTCCTTCGTTGAGCATACATGTCATGTAGGGGATAGTTGTAGCGCTTGGCTAAGGCTTCTCTGGTTCTAGCTGGGAGATTCGAATTGAGGTAACGCCTTGCTGTTGCTTGTCTGGTGCGTCGCATCTTTGGCTTGATAATAGCAATGGGTCGTCTGGAACTTTCCAAGAAGCGGAAAGCAATACCCTGTTCTGACATTTGAGCATTGAAGCCTGGTTGATTCTCGCCTTTCTCATTGCATACTTGTACTGGTGTGGTTTGTGTCCATGTTACTGCTAGGTTTCCATCCTCAGACAGGAAGTTGTTTCCAAATTGACGGCCTTCTTGTTTAATCCATGGTAGGTACTGACATCGGGCTTGTTTATTCACATCCCAGAGTAGGAAGCTGGTGTCTCTAAGTTGACATGCTCCTGAGAAGTACCCATCTTTACAGTGTCTCACGGATCCAGCAGTAGACTGGAATTCTGATGTCCCATAGCGTTTGAAGACTGTTCCTCTGGTCAGTACGCAGCTATCCACCTGGTAGCTAATCCATTTGCAGCACTGGGTTAGCCCAGATGGGTATTCCCATTTAAGCTTATTACTTGTTTTCCATATGTCCGCATGTTGTGCTAAATCGCCACAGCTGGATGTGTGCCACATCTTCATTCTGAAGCAGTCTTCATTGTTAACTTGGATCATGATTGTAGTTTCCATCTTGAGGTGCTTTACTCCAAGGAAGTATGAGAAGACACGGACCGTAGTTCGAATCTTCTGACAATGCCAGCTGGGGGTGCGGTATTGCAAGTGGTTCTGTTTGTACAGCTGAACCGTTACCTCATGGATGTTGTCTGGTTCATCTGGAAGTGTTGCTTCATAGTTTAGGCGCTCAGGTAGCCTGAAAGCACTTTTTCTTGCATGACTGTTTGTGCAGATCATGGGTAGTGAGCCATCACTGGTGAGCCTTGAGCTTTGTGGTCGTCCAGATACTTGCGGAAGGTGTATTCAAAACATGATAAAGAAGGATAGGCTACAGATGTACTTGGTCAATGTTGGCTGTCTGGTGGCTGGTGTAGGCAGCGTTAAAAGATCTTCACGTTGTGGGTCACTTGGCTGGTTGGAAGCGCATAGCCCAGTGCTACCTAGTCCAGCAGTACCTCGACTGGTCTCTCCTGCGTCTTGAGGGTCAATCTTCAAGATTTGTACATTCACAGCTCGCTCACAGATAAGTTGTGCAATCCGGTCTCCTCTTTTGAAGTTGATTGGTTGAGTGCTGTGGTTGTGTAGAATGACATGGGCTGGTCCTCGGTAGTTGCTGTCAAGGACACCTCCAAGTACATCAATTCTATGGCGTAAAGCTAATCCACTTCGGCCCTTAATATGTCCATAGGTGTGAAGTGGTACTATTATTTGTAGTCTCAGGTTGATGCCAATAGTTTCTCCAGGTAGTATGGTGTAATCATCGGGAGTTATCAGGTCAACTCCTATGTCATCTGGGTGCGCTTTCTCTGGTAGTATGGCACTAGGATCAAGTGGAGCCACTTGGAGTACAGTGTGTGCAGTTTGATGGTCTTCATCGTCTGAAGGTGATTGTAGTTCATCTTCCAGCTGTTGAGGTTCCAATGGGTCTAGGTCAGTAGCCAAATCAAAATCCATTGCCCACTGAGTCTGAACCAATGGTTTGTTTCTACTCTCCTTGTCCCAGGTGAGCTTTGATGGGATTATATGGAAGACCTGCTGTGTATAGTAATCACATGCTCCATCGCTTAACGGGGTGAAGGCTCCTTGTAAGGTGAATCCTTTGTAGTTAGGGCAATCTGCCAGGTGGTTGTGTACCAGCACTGTGCAGTCTGGTTCGTTGCAAATGGGTAATGAAATCCTGGTGGTGACCCAGTCGCAGGCAGTAAAGTCAGGAGAGAACCATTCCCGAGCTATTTCACAAATGACCTGGTCACCTGGTTTATAGGTATTGAGGAGTAGCTGCCGGTTGTGGTGAGGTACATAGAATGTTCCATTGTCTGGCAAAATAAATCCTATATCTTGGTTGATAGCTTGTAGTGACTCCTTTCCCAGAGAAGGGTCCATGCAAAAGTCGCGGTCTTCCTGATGCATTATCTTTGCCATGATGGTTATCCGTTCAATCGATTTCAGTGCTTGTCGTATAGCAGTCAGGACTGCAATAGGCTGGTCCTTTAGCCGCTTGTAGATAACTTCAGATCCCAACATTTCGTCATACTTAGAAGTAATTTCTGGGTTGGTATATGCTGATACTGCTTTTGCCATTGAGTGGTGATATTTCAAGTGGCTTGGGGCTATATTCGGTTTGGGATTTAGTGGGTCACTGAGTAGCTTGATTAGACGATAGTAAAGTATAGAAGTAGTGGGCATGGTCTGGTCGGTAGTGGTAGTATGTTGACCATCCACAGTATGGGCACTTGTATTGTTCCCAAGAAAGCCGTCGTTGAAAAGGGATCTTAGCCTGTAATCCGGGTTGTCTTCGATCGACCTGGCTAATTCGATTCGTTCCAGGGCCAAATCCTGCGTTCCTCTTTCTATAGCTCGGAGAGCATTCCAAATAGCATTGCAGGTTGCAGTACATAGTTGTTGCCAACTTGTCTGGATAATGTGCTATGTTTTTCCATAGATGGTCTTGGTTCAATGTACAGTATTATAGCATCCATTCCACAAGGTGGTCCACTTTTGTGAGAGCCTGAGATAAGAACAGTTTTTGTGGTAGAAGTCCCGACCATCGGGTCGTCAGCACTATTTCCTTGTTCTGGCCTTGTTGAAATTGCTTCAGCAAAAGTCAAATAATCTTGAATGCCTGTTTCTTTCTGCCCGTGGCACTCTTCCAGTGCCTGGTTGGTTGGTGCATCATTCCTTGAATAAACTTCAGCCAATTCATTTTCAATAATATCATTCTGAGCCATTTCATCCTTGCCATCTTCTAATTTGACATAATCCTTTTCAAATTCCTGCGCAGTAACTCCATGTGCCCCATTTTCTAACTCAACTTCTTCAGAATGAACTCCATTTCCTCTTCCAATTTCATCCTTGCTATTTACAAATGCAGTACCATCAATTGCAAACTTCGTTGCTATAAATTCTCCTCCACCAGCTTCATCAATTACATCAGGCTGTTGTAGGCCAGGTTGCGGTAAGCAGGCGATGTTGGTTTGGAGTGGCCATAGTGTCCAGTCGGCTTTGTCACTCTCGAGGGGTGATGCATAGCTGTCCAAACACTCTCCTATTGTCCTGCTGGATTTTGCGACCGCGTGGTGGACGTCCATCACCTGGTTGGGTGTAGGCAATTCAGCTTCATCTGCCATCAAGGCTCCTTTTGAACAATCAATTTGGCTCACAGGCAAGGGCAAGTAATTCACATTCAATAAATCTTTTGGGGCATTCAGGGCTTGATTTAAGTAGTCAATTGGGCATACAGGCAAACTTAAGGGCTTAACATTTAGTACAAGTGGCACAGAGTCAAGGTTGCTCTCAGATATTGGGGACGCAGGCAGGATGGGCTCCGGCATTCCCTCAGGGTCATCGCCGTTGTCAACCAGTTCACAGGTTTGGTTCATTGAGTCTGTGGCTGGAGTCAGTTCCATTTGTGCAGTATCGTCCGATTGATTGATTGGTTCAGATATTGGAGTAGACTCCCTCGCACGAATCATATAAATTGAATGGTCAGTAATTTCGGAGTCATGTAATCTATGTAGTTCCCGGCTAATTTCATCCAGATAGGTGGTAGCAATGGAGTCAGTTTGGTCCATTGGTTCGTTATTGGTGTCGTCCTGGATTGTTTCAGTTGGTTCCGGGCTCTCTGGATCGTTGAGTTCATTCATTGGGTGGTCATATAGAAGTTCTGGTTCCTGGGCACGTGCAGAAAAGTTCCGGCCATAGGTAGTTTGGTGGTTGTTGGTAGTTGGGGTTGAGTAGCTGGCTGGTCGGCGGTTGTAGCCGCTTCTAGTTGGTTGGGAATTGGAGGTGCGTTGAGACATAGATATTGGAGGAGGGCGTCGGTTATCAACAGCTTGAGAGGCAGGATGTGGCGGCTGTGTTTGACCTTGGCTATTTATGTTGACTGGATTGTTGTTGTTGTTGCCGTTGAATCTGGGGTTACGTCCGTTACCTGGGTCATTAAAACGCGACCGATTAAAAGTTTGTCTTTGGCCACCGTAACCTCGCGCATTGGGCCAATAAGGCTGCTGACGTTGCGCCGCCCACAGATTACAGGTCCAGCGTATATGGCCGATTTTGTCGCAGTAATCGCATCTCGGTACTTGGTGGCTGAAGGGGCGTGGCCTTAGTTGTCCTTGACTTGCGAATCTATTAGGTGGATGCACTGGTGCAAAACGGCCATTGAAATTCTGTCCTTCAGGTCCCCGCATAAGAGGCCGTGCCGCGTTTCTCTGGTCCAGTGCCTTGTCGACAATTGAGAGTAGCTTTGATATGGTACCTTCGGCTGGTGGGTTTGTGTTCGAGTTGGTGTTGCTGGGCTTTTGGTTTGAGTTGGGTTGGGCTGTCACAAAGCCGGCAAAGGCCCCAGAATCGGAGGGTGCTTGTCCAGCAATTAGGTACTGGGTTGATTCGATATATCTGGCTCGTTCATAGGCGCTTTGTAGAGTTTTCATTTCTGACTTGATTACCTCTGTACGCATCGGTTCCTTCAAGCCCTTTATAAACTTCAGACGCAAGTCCTCATCCCTCATTTTCTGGGTTTTTCCCGGCCATGCAGCTCGTGCCAATCTTTTTAATGCAGCGTAGTAATCTGCCACCATATCATTGGGTTGTTGAGTACGGTAGTCTAGTTCGTTTTGACAGAACGCCGAAAAGTTTTCTGGCTGTAAAGCCTTTCGTAGTTCGTTGCATACACTGTCGTAGTCAGGTTTCAGCTCTGCCGGTATGTCACGATATGCCTCCTCGGCATTGCTGCTCGGAGTTAGAAGATGAAACGAAGTTGGGGAGTCTTTACTAGTAGAGTTGCACAACACAACACACACACACGCGCACTCACTGAATCAAACACAACAACCGCACAGGAAGAAACACACAACAACACTCACACAAACTATCAAACTCTTCATCACTCCCCTTTCAACGAGTGTCGACTGGCCGCCGCTGTGCCTGACAATCGGAGAGACGAACTATGGGAGCTGCACCGCCTCTGTTGACTCGGCATCTTCAGTAGCAAGCTGCCCTGCACTGACACCACATTGATCAGATCTCTTGCGCGCCACGTTTCGGCCTTGCTGTGCCTTCGCTTGCACCTGTTGCCTTGTCATCGGTAAAACAAACTGCCATCTCTTGTCCAACAAACCAGAACGATTCATCATCCTCCATCTTCTTCTCACTCTCTTTCTTCTTCTCCTCCCAGCTCTCCTTCTCTTCATTCTCTTCACTCTCAACTTCTTCCTCACCATCCTTCTTCTCTTTATCATCCTCTTACTTCTCAAAATATTGCTCCACATCACTTTCTTCCTCATCTCTCTCTCTCCTCTCAGCACTCTTCTCCTCATCTTCTTCACCTTCTTCTTCCTTCTTCATCCTTCTTCCTCCAAACATCCTTTCTCCTCCTCCTCTTTCTCTCCCTTCTTTCTTCCTTCTTACTCTCTTCCTCTTCATCCACACAACTTTCTCTTCCTCTTCTTCTTCCTTCCTTCTGCTCCCTACTTCTATCTTCTCTTCAAACTTCTTCTCTTCTTTCCCTTTTTTCCTTCGCCTCTTTCTCCTTCTTTTTCCCACATCTTGGACGTCCTGAAGAGCAAACTGGAACAAAGCCGAATTCTTAGCATCGGCAGAGGTCACATCATCGGGATCGTCCGCGTGTGCCCCAGAAAACGCGCATTGAGAAGGTGCTTGCTGCACAACATCAACAGAACTGGACTCAAACTGGCCTTGTGCCAAACAAAGAACATCTGGAGCTCCAACATCTAACATCGCCTCCTTATCTTTCTCCACTTCTTTCTTCTCCTCGACTTCCTTCACTGCCACTTGAGCCGCCATTAACCCAGTAAAGGGAGTGTTTAATGAGTCGACTTGGACACCCGAAGTGCCAGAACACGAAACTTCTTCCTCTTTCACAGGAGCCTTACTGCATCGAGACAGGTAATGGGCGAACATACGATCGAGGCGCTGGCGCTCTTCGGCCTGTTCCATCTGCCACTCGATCCACCATTGCTGCTGTTGCTTGAGATCACGCTGTATTTGCGCTTGTAGTAGTCGAAGTTGATCATCAAAGGTAGGGGACGTCATGTGAGCATCAGTGGGGCATGGCTGCGCCTGATGATCACGGAATGAGGAGCTTGAAACGGGAGTAACAGCGGCGGCCAGTCGACACTCGTCAACAGGGGAGTGATGAAGAGTTTGCTAGTTTTGTGTGAGTGTTTGTAGTAGCGAGTTATCGAGTGGTTGTGTGTGCGTGTGCGTTTGAGTGTGCGTGTGTGTTGTGTTGTGCAACTCTACTAGTAAAGACTCCCCAACTTCGTTTCATTGGTGCCGAGGACCCTTCGAGCCTACCTTCAGCAAGTTCTTCTGCAAAGCCTCCCTACAAGCCACTATCGTTCCCGGGTCTCGGCACCAATGAAACGAAGTTGGGGAGTCTTTACTAGTAGAGTTGCACAACACAACACACACACACGCGCACTCACTGAATCAAACACAACAACCGCACAGGAAGAAACACACAACAACACTCACACAAACTATCAAACTCTTCAAAGACTAGGCAGCATCTGAGCTCGCCACTCTGGTGCGATGCCGAGCGAAATGCACGCTCGGTCGTAGTGGCTTTTCCATTCATCGAACGTCATTTCACTGGTGCCTCTCCCAGAGAAGCTTTGGATATTTGCATGGTTCTGGAGAAGGAAAGCAGCCTTTTTACCTTCATCCAATTCGGTAATATGGTCCATTCGTGCCGCCACTGAGAGGTTGGCGTCCTGGGTGAGTCGTATGGCTTGTGTAAGGGACGTTAGAAGTCCCGGTAATATTTCCAGGGCCCTTCTGGTGTCCTGGCGTAGTTCGCGCTGTTGTGAGGGTTGGTGGGTCGTTATTTTCGTGAGTATTTGTTTGAGTGGTTAACCCATTGGTAGCAACTGGCAGTTTTTGATTTGTAGATAATGGATGGAGAGCTGGAAATCGAAGTTGGAAAGTTTGAATGGTGGTGGTATGGTATTTATTTGGACTTCCAATCCAAACGCGGTTGAGTGGACGACTCCCGCCGCTGGGGTGCCAAATGTGACCGGAGGGCCGCCGGAGAGGGACTATGGTAAGTCGGAGAGCAAGTGAGACAAAGTTTTATTGGGTATAGTAAGAGAACTGACTGTCGTACAAAAGAATAGGTGGTTAAGTAGTGCCTAAGTGGGTTAGGAATGCGGTAGTTAGTGCCCCGAAAACCTTAAGTCGTTCTAGTTTCGAAAGGTCGTTGCGTCGGCGATAGTTAACGGCTCGTCCCACTCGCTCGTCTGTAGTAAAATGCCTTTGGGTGGTACGGTAGAAAATACTTGAGTCACACTTGAGCTAAATGGAAAAATACTAGTTTGTTTCATTTCTAGCCGTGAAAGATTTCAACATTTTTGTACGTAGAATGACTTTTCTGGGTGCTTGTAACTCCAGCACCATGTCTAAAAATTGCAAAAATCAAGTGTTCAAACGATGTGTGCATATTGTAGCCTTTGTATTTCCATAACTAAATCTACATTCTTTTTGCTCATTATTTAAAAAACTGCTGACAAATCCAGAACATACAATCACATAGAAACAGAACTCTAAAAGAACCCACTTATGGAGGTGTCATCTACGCGCCGCGTGCATTGGTTTTTGGTGCGTTTTCTTTAGCCGTTAGCCAGTCAGTACTCAAGAGCGCAAGCTTTTCACTTGCGTGCAGCCAGTTGTTGCTGTTACACGACGGAAAACTAGAGCTACAGTTATTATGGCTTCGATAATTCAGTTCCTCTCCCAAATGCTGCCGCAGCAAAATGCCTTTTTCGATGCAAGCGACAAAATTTCTGGGTTCTACGTACTTGCGCTTTGCTTCATTGCTGCTTCGGTCTTCTTTTTCCCAGCAACAATGAGCACCCCGCTAACTTGTAAGACACCAGCACAGTGGCCCGGTACGTTCTGTTATATTTATCAAAGCTTGCCTTGCCGTGATGTAGAAATGCCCATAGCCCATGGCTGCGCTTCTAGTTCTAGCCAGGTACGAATGGTAAGTCCACTTTCTGTCTAAATAAGGCTGCGTAGACCTGTAGCTGTCGGTTGCAAGTAAGTAAATCTATTCTACAATACGGCTACCATACTAATCGCGGTATTAGAGATAACTGTCACTTTTAGTCAAGCAATGGAGTTCGTACATTTTTTTGGTTAAAACAGACCCTTGGGGACTTAAAATGGCGCCAAAACCGTTACTTTAGAGCTCTAACAACGCAAAAGAAACCTTGAAAACAGAAATTTATTAGTGTATTGTCCGTTTTCCTGTCAGATTTTTTAAATCTTTTTAAATCAAACGAACCTACTATGCAGAAGGCACTAACTTTTGAAACAGAAGCAATTTTGTTTGCAATATTTTTAGCAAAGAATTTTCAAAAAATAATTTAAAATTGATGCGATTATCCAGGGGGCAGGGCAGGGTTCATGTAATGTTCATGTAATTTTGCATGTATTCTTATAGGTGTCTGGAATGAATATTTCGAAAAAATCTGCTACTTTCACTTCTCGAAAGCTCACGTTATCGATCCAACTGATACTTCAACGTATGGTTTGGGTGGAATGACGAACCCAACATTTCAAAGTAATGTCATTTGTTGTTGAAAACGAGACTGTGCTACTAGGTACTTGTACAGTACAGCAGGAACACAGATGATATTGTAGCTAGACATGTAACAAAGGGTCTCCTCACCCACTCCTCCGGCAGTTGATGCCTCCAATTTTGGAAGTAATTTTTGGATCAATTTTTTGTCATTCACTACACAATTTTTCAGCTCATTAAACCTCTCCCCTGTGGGTCAGCCACTCAAGCTATCAATGTAATGATGACATAGTACATGGATGAATATAATGCAAATAAACCTAACCTTAAGTACACCTCCTTGAAAGTCACGTTTTTCAGAATGTTACCAGTGGTTCTTTGCTTGCTTTATGTCTCATGGCGTGCTGGGCGCATTGTTTGGACTTACTACCTTAAGAGTCAGCCTCTGATTCGATCGAGTCTTGGTGTGTCAAGTTGAAAATCGAACTTTTGCGTAGAGACCTGTGCGTTGGTGTACTAATAGGCATTCATGAGTTATGTTAAACTGCAAAGGGTTTATGGATTTGACGCTCCATTCCCGAGATACAAGCCGCCAAAAATCGGCCCGCTTAACTATGGGACCAAAATTCTCAACTCGAATTTCTTTTGTACCAATAAGAGTTGGGACTAAAAAATTGGGGATTTAAGGTAACTTTTTGAGTAGTTTAAGAATTTTTGGTCCAAAATTATTTTTGAGTAAAAATTTTTTGCGACCACCTTTGGCCGGCCCTAGCTCGTCTGGAACCCCCCTACACAGTTTTTTTTATTTCAGAATTTTGTAGCGCTATCAATTTGCCAGACTTTGGTGTAAAGCATTTTGGGTTGCGACCCGACATTCGTGAGATATTCGCCTCCGAATGGCCAAAACCCTGCAGAATTTGCTAGTTTTGCAGTACACAAAGCTACGATGCCGGATTACTTTCATTATAATAAGAGTTGGGACTAAAAAATTGGGGATTTTAGGTAACTTTTTGAGTAGTTTAAGAATTTTTGGTCCAAAATTATTTTTGATTAAAAATTTTTTTTGCGACCACTTTGGCCGGCCCTAGCTTGTCTGGAACCCCCCTACACAGTTTTTTTTTATTTCAGAATTTTGTAGCGCTATCAATTTGCCAGACTTTGTTGTGAAGCATTTTGGGCTGCGACCCGACATTCGTGAGATATTCGCCTCCGAATGGCCGAAACCGTGCAGAATTTGCTAGTTTTGCAGTACACAAAGCTACAATGCCGGATTACTTTCATCATAATAAGAGTTGGGACTATAAAATTTGTGATTTTAGGTAACTTTTTGAGTAGTTTAAGAATTTTTGGTCCAAAATAATTTTTGAGTAAAATTTATTTTTGCTACCACCTTTGGCCGGCCCTAGCTCGTCTGGAACACCCCTACACAGTTTTTTTTATTTCAGAATTTTGTAGCGCTATCAATTTGCCAGACGTTGGTGTAAAGCATTTTTGGCTGCGACCCGACATTCGTGAGATATTCGCCTCCGAATGGCCAAAACTGTGCAGAATTTGCTAGTTTTGCAGTACACAAAGCTACGGTTTTGGCCATTCGGAGGCGAATATCTCATGAATGTCGGGTCGCAGCTCAAAATGCTTTACACCAAAGTCTGGCAAATTGATAGCGCTACAAAATTCTGAAATAAAAAAACTGTGTAGGGGGGTTCCAGACGAGCTATGGCCGGCCAAATGTGGTCGCAAAGAAAAATTTTACTCAAAAATAATTTTGGACCAAAAATTCCTAAACTACTCAAAAAGTTACCTGAAATCCCCAATTTTTTGGTCCCAACTCTTATTGGTACGAAAGAAATTAGAATTGAGAATTTTGGTCCCATAGTTGAGCGTCAAATCCATAAACCCTTTGCAGGTTTAACATAACTCATGAATGCCTCTTAATACACCAACGCACAGGTCTCTATGCAAAAGTTCGATTTTCAACTTGACATTGGGATCAGGGCGGAGACTCGATCGAATCAGAGACTGACTCTTAAAGCCCCGAATTCTCAGAGGTATGTACAGTCGGAAAATATACTGTGTCGTATCAAAGGAAACAGTACTAATACAGCCAGGCACTTATGCCCAATGACAACACCAATCGTTCCTGCAAGTTTCAAAGCTATACTTCAAGGATTACTGAAAAATTAGAGTTTGAGTAGACCACCCAGATTGTTAGTTTTCGGCCTACAGAATCAGCAGGATTCGGAATTTTCGCCCCAACCTTTCAAAAAAGATACCCAGTTGTCTTGTTAATAAATGCTCAAAATTTGAGCGAAATCGATAAAGAATTGACCGAAAACGAACCGTTTGAGTAAAGTTCGAAAAAGGGGTGGTATCAGATGCCAGACAACAGAGGTACGATATGTGGCATTATAGGTGCCTGACTGTATAGTAGATAGGGTCTTTAGGACTGATCGCGCACATTAAGCAACGTGAATTTGACGACGACCTCCAGCAGCGAACGCGATGTCTAGAAGCCTGTGCTAATCTTTTCCTTTCGACCTACGAAAACAGAAAATCGTGAGAATATAAAGAAACTGCTTATTTTTATGCTGTATTAGGATTAGTGCATACAATATATATATACAGGTTGTCCAAAAAAAACTTCTTCCAGCTTTAGTTTGAGTAAACGGCCACCCCCAAATTTTAGTATTTTGACCCAACCCATTTTTCCGGCCGATGTACTCTATGGTTCTTTAAATGTCTGCAGCAACACTGAAGATCTGCTCACTCCGCACACTTGAAGCAGGAGGGCAGAAGCAGACATGAACTACTAGTATTTCGACTGAGCATTTTCAAATCCTGAGGGGTACCGCCGGCTGATGGGTGGTTGAAACTGAAAGGATGGTAAGCAAAAAAGTCCGCCTTTTTACTAAAATCAAGTTTTTTTGGCATATTTGTCATTAAAATTAGTTAAAATACGCTATTCTGTTTGAGCTCATTATGCCTATGAGGGTGGGGCATCGGCCTGAGGGGTCAACCTTTTCATTGAAGGGGTTCAGAAGGGCCACTACCTTTTCTGCGATTCTCTACTAATTGATATCAGATCGCTGATTGCATCAGTGCTTGACTGATAAGCAGCGAAAGCAGCTTGCTATTTCAAATTTTCACATTTTCTGGCATAACTATAAATATCGATATCGATATCGATATCGATCGATATTGAACTGAAAATATCGATATCGATATCGATATCGAATATCGACAAGTTTTGATATCGTCGGAACACTACCTTTTAGCCTTCAGTCTCATCTGAAAGAGCGACCATGGCCGATCGACTGGCTAAAATAATCCACTGAGTCGGGTATTGTAACAGTTTTAAAAATTGAGCAAGTTCAGCACACTGAAATTTCCTTGTATTTTTCAGTTTTTCAATGCTTTTATCACAGCCTTTTCCTCAAATTCGGGAATCGAAAAGTGTACACTAAAAGTTTTGAGCACATGAGACCGAAAGCTACCTAAAAGGTCAAACTAAAGCTGGGAGTAAATTCCACGTTTTTTGGACAACCTGTACATTGCTCATTTCCGTTGACAGATTTCCGCATTTCAGACGAATGGGCGTGCTGAGGTTTCTTTTGGCTAAAGCTGCTGTGACAGCACTGCCTGGCTTACAGTTGTTCCTAATGCAGCAGTACTTGGATGCTTACAGTATTTTGTGGCCACTGGATGCCGTTCTGTCAATATTCGGTTTGAAGTGGACACAACACTGGAACCCTTCCACTGTATTTCCAAGGTAGTGTACTGTATGTTTGTGATGTTTGCATGCTATCACTCGTGTTATTACGGCAGGCTCCAACTACCTACATTAGTTCTTCTGGACCACAGTCTACCCTACATTGCGTGACATGTATACATGTAACAGGTCTTCCGCTGACAGGGGGAGGGGGGTTGGGGGGTCTGGCGCCGGCTTGGCGGTCTGCACCGGTAGAAACAATCAATTTTTCCGCTCAGCTCAACTGAACTGAAAATTTTGCACAACTGCTGCAAGCGAACAACTTGACATATTTTCCTGCAAATTTGTCAGCCACTGCAGTTTCTACAAAAGAAACCGTAGCCCAAATTACAGAGCAAACGGACAAGAATTGAGCTAAAAGCAGCCTTTCAAATTTTTCCATTCAGGTGAGCTGAACGGAAAAATTGTTTGTTTCTACCGGTGCTGGGCCCAAATTTCAGGGGGGGAGGGGGTCGGGTACTGGAAAACGCTCAAAAATCGCATTTTTGGGCTAAAAATCGTCAAAAAAGGCTAATTTGGGCCCAAATACAGCTAAAAAAGGCTGCTTTGCAGGCAATTTTGGCAATTTTAGTGTCTGAGATTACAAAATATTGCAAAAATTTGCTGAAAAATTACTTGTCAGAGAAATCGGAGGGGAAGGGGTCGGGGGCGACGGTCGCAGGAGGAGGGGGCCAATCCGGGGGGGTCTGGCCAATTTCGAGTGGGGGGCATACCCCCCAGACCCCCCTGTTACATGCATCCACTCCATTACGTTCCGGAAATACAGACAAACAAAATGCGTCTTAACAGAAACGTGCGCATCTCTGTGTACCGTATTTCCGCTCACTTCAAGAGGCGTTTCATAATGCTCGTTTACAGAGTTCCTATTTACATAATCAACGTTTAAAATGAAGCTAAACTGTTTAGAGAAGTATATTGCCACGCCAAGTTTGCTCAAATTGGAAACATTCGCCAACATACCTATCAGTGTGTGCTGACGCTGAGTATCATGTATGAGAAGGTATGTACTAGTATATATTTCTCTGTATTCAATCGCCGCACATCACTGGTGCAATCAGTTTTATGCATGTACTTCAGAGTTTCACTCTTCTAACGGTGTTGTGGACACTATCGGCGGTGCTGTCATTGTTCAACATGCTGCGCGGAGTTGTGCAACTGGTATGGATCAAGTGTTTCGTGCATAGGTGGTGTATGAGATCTAATCATAATAATTTCGCTATAAATACGTATAGCGCACTGCCGATCGATGGGTTGTTTTTATTGTTAGTTCTGTCTTCCAACATTTCTCCTGTTTTGATGACTGATTTTGTTCGTACGATCGTAGACCAGATGATTCAGCCGCCAGCTTCTTCTCCAGTCAATTCGCATTCTGAATCAGCTGATGATCCATGATGTTACTCATATACACTATCAGCCGGCCGGCCTGGGGATGGGGGAGGAGGTTCTGCCCACCCAGATATGGAGTCCAAAATTTTAAAAAGCTCCACAACGCCCGGAAATGCGTTTTCAGCGCGTTTTATTCAAGAATATGGCTAAAAATCGCAATTTTGAGCATACAAATAACATTTAAGAGCTAAAAGCAAGCTTATAATAACAAAAACAGCTTCTAAATACAGCGATTTCTCTTAAATATCAGCAGCGGAAACACCAAATTCGCTTACCAAACGCCTTCTAAGCCAATTTTAAGCTAACAATAGTGATTGCTGAGCTTGTTTGTTAGTACTGGAACCACTTACCAGTACTTCTATCTTGGGGCCGGAGAGGGGCCTCATTTTTTTCTCCGGGGATGTGAGAGGGTTTCACTTTCTATCTAGGGGTAACCACCAAACCCCCTACTGTAGTACATGTGCTGTATGATGTTGCTGTGCAATAAACTCATTAAGTATAAATGTTAGACAGAACTAAATTCGTATTAGACACTATATGTATTTAGCTGTGTCGTGCAAATACAGTAGTGCTTCGTTAAAATGCCCCTCGTTAGATCGTTGGAATTGTTCCCTCGATTATATGGCCAGCTACTTGGTATACCGATTAGTTTGCTTATAAATAAATTGTAAACATAGATTTGCAGTAATTTATTTGTTAAAAAGCCACTTTAGGCTTGTCCCGAATTACCATTAACAAGGCACGACTTCATATCAATCGAGAGCGTTAGAGTAGCTCTACGATTGGTATGCATCAAAGTTTTTATTGAAATGCCACATTAGTTCGCCGATTTTACCTGTTTTCCTTGTGGTCTGGCTTACGGTTACCAAACTGCAGACCATTACTAGGCTTAACTAGCATCAAATGGATATAAAACGCAAAAATGAGGTCATTTTCGGAATCGCGAGAATCTCAGCTATCGTTTGATGCCCGAAGCTATGCGATTTGGCGCACCGACCCGGCGGCAGACGTCAAAACATGTAAAAAACCTTGATCGAAATTGGGTTATTTTCGACCGAAACTTTGGCTCACCGCCATTCTTGTGTAAGAGGTCGTATATCGATTTCGCTTATATGGCTGGAAATCTCACGATATTCTACGTCCAACGCACTACTACACGACGCTGTAACTTCAGGGGTATCAGAACAGTGCACGATTATAAAAGATACCGCAAATTTTTTTTGGAAAATTGAAACATGATTAACTCAAAAACGGGGCCGAGCCCAGAAAAAGTGAAAACACCATAGTGTAGAGGACGACGAGTTCTATCTACCCTAGAAGTATGGGCAAAATCCTGAATGTGGCCAAAAAATTTTATTTCGACTTTTTGAAATTTCACTTAAAATCGATGCTATTCATGTGCACCTGAACCGATCAACTCCAAACTTTGCAAGAGCGGTCGGCAAGGTAAGCATAATCTATGCTGAAAATATGAGCCCAATCGGTGCAAGTACACTATTCCTGGAGTCGAAAATGTTCAAAATCACGTTTTTGGTCATAAATACCGCAAGAGGTATCGGAGAGCAAAAATACCGCAGTGGTGGTGTTTTCTACTAAAGACCTATCGATTCATCACATAAAAAGTATAGGTCAGAAAATTTCGTGTTCCGCCCTTATAAGGGGACCTGCCCGGTTTTTATAAAATGTGGCTCTTAATTGTTTTCGGGCAAACACTGGAGATTGAAGTTGTTTGGCAAACGATGTATTTTAAATTATTTGGCCCGCCTTGTTATCAAAGCTGTTTTGCTGCATCAAAAATTGGCCCGCATAAAAACAAAAATTATTCAGCCATTTTTGACAGAAATTGTGGGATGCCAAGTTGGAAGCAGATCTACCAGCAGAAGATGCCAATGATGCAATCTACCGGCGTTTGCTGGGCCCCTGGCCAGAATCAATCGAACAGCCGATGCAGACAACTTTTGTCCTTCAGGCTTTGCACAGAACATTGACCTAGAAGGTCTTGGTCAGGGTCAACTGAACCTGTGACAACAGGAGGCCGTGAACAGTGTGGTGC
The DNA here is from genome assembly GCA_030248155.1 of Sabatieria punctata. Lineage (NCBI taxonomy): Eukaryota > Metazoa > Nematoda > Chromadorea > Araeolaimida > Comesomatidae > Sabatieria > Sabatieria punctata. The sequence goes on along the minus strand of JASANB010007265.1, from coordinate 73,170 downwards.
ACTTTTTATCTAGGTAACTAGCAGACATGGGCTAGCATTTCGGCTGAGGGGGGGGGGGGTAGAATTTCCAATTCCTGAGGGGGGGCTGAGGGGGGGGGTAGGAGCGCCTGAGGGGGGCTGAGGGGGTGGTAAGCCAAAAAGTCCGATTTTTGGCTAAAATCAAGGTTTTTTGGCAGATTTTTCATTAAAATACGTTAAAATAAGCTATTCTGAAGTCATTTACACCTAATCCAGGCATATTTTTATCATAATCCGAGTCAAGTACAATTTGATGAACAGTTAATTTTCGACCATTTGGTAAAGCTAGCTGCAAAAAAGTCTTCTGGGCCTGATGGTATACCTCAGTTCTTTCTTCGTAACATAGCAGCAGTAGTAGCTGAACCATTAAATCGGATTTTTCGCCTCTCTTTTGCGTCAGGCGTTGTCCCAGAGCAGTGGAAAATTTCTAAAGTAATACCCCTACATAAGAAAGGGTTAGTATCGAATCCAAAGAATTTTCGACCTATAGCCTTGCTTTGTGGGGTCAGTAAAGTTATGGAATCCATAATAAGGGACCAAATAGTGACTTTCTTAAGAGAAAATCGGTTAATCTCAGATTCCCAACACGGTTTTTTGAGCAAAAGGTCTACAGTAACGCAATTACTAACAAGTTTGAATGACTGGACAGCAGCAATAGATAAAAGGGAAACTGTTGATGTTATATACTTAGATATAGCAAAGGCATTTGATAGTGTATCCCACAACAAACTTATCAGTAAATTGATGCGTTTTGGGGTCTCAGGAAGCCTGATTACCTGGTTACAACACTATCTGAGTTATCGTAGGCAGTATGTTTGTATTGATAATGATTTTCAATCTCCTGAAAGCTTAGTTGGGTCAGGTGTCCCACAGGGTAGTCTTTTGGGTCCAGTGCTCTTTCTGACTTATATGAATGATTTGGAAAGTGTACTCCAATTTTCCAATATTAAGCTGTATGCTGATGATGCTAAGTTATATTTCTCGGTCCCTAAAGGGGTTGTAAATGAACGTCTCAGGACGGATTTAGGGCACGTGTTCGAGTGGGCGACAAAAATGCAACTCTCAGTGGCTATTGAAAAATGTTCTGTTGTTCACTTAGGTTATGGAAACGCCCAAACCGAGTATTTAGTCAATGGTAACCCTCTGCCTGCTGTTTCTAGTATTGTTGATTTAGGAGTTACTTTATCTAACGATTTAAAATTTTCCCTCCATTGTCGTAAAGTTACAACTAAGGGGTTTCAAACCGTAAACCTAATCTTCCGTGCTTTTCACAGTCGAAACCAGGACCTCCTTTTAAAATTATACAAAACTTTCGTGAGACCAAAGCTGGAATACGCGACTGAAGTCTGGAATCCAAATTTGCTCAAAGATATAGATTTGATAGAAAGAGTTCAGCGTCTGTTTACTCGTCGATTGCCAGGTATGCAAAATCTTTCTTATTATGAGCGTCTGAGGGTCTTAAACCTTCAGTCCTTGGAAGAACGTCGCTTGATCCGCGATCTGGTTATGGTCTACAAGATTCTCGAGGGACTTGTGGAGCTGCCAAGGCAATTGTTATTTGAGTATGCTAATGTACCGGAGATTTCCGCTTATAAGACCACCATAGTTAGAAGACCATGGTCTTTAAATAGGTTTTTGTTTCCAGTTATAAGACCATGGTCTTCAAATAGGTGGTCACAAAACTGGGTTCATAGACACTCATTTTCCAGTTAAAAGACCATGGTCTTAGTTTAATTGACCGATTTTAGCAGACAATTAACTGTTATTAAAGTGAACAAAAGCTGTCCATCGTGATAAAACAAAGGTAGAAGTACATAATATAGATAAAACATTATTCTGATTTTTGTTTTGAACGCAATACAGTACCTGCTATGCTTCAACACAACCTTTCTTTTTGTAATTTCAAGTAAAGTTTTACAAGTCAAGCGTAAACTGGGCAGGCATGTCTGGAACAGCCATCTAGGTGAAAAACAAATTCAACTATTGGCCAAAAATCCTTTTTTGCAGTAAAATTACATTTTCCAGTTATAAGACCATGGTCTTCAAAAGGGCGCCAAAAAGTGACCCTAAATTTGGGCATTTTCCAGTTATAAGACCAGGTCTTATAAGTGGAAAACTCCGGTACGAAGCACTCGTGGTCACAACCGTAAATTATTTGTTCAACGGTCAAGACTAGACATAAGGAAGTTTTTCTTTTCAAATCGGGTTGTTCCCTTATGGAATAGCTTACCAGCCGAAATAGTTAATGCAGCCACGGTTTCGCGCTTCAGAAAATTAATTCAGCATTTAGATTTTTCTGAGTACTTGCGGGGAAGGACACTCGTCGGACAAACGGCCACGCCCTCCCTTTGATCTGAGTTGCTTGTTATTCTGTTGGACGTGTATTAAACATTAAACACAGAAAAAAAAAAAAAATAATTTTCTATACAAAATTCTTCCAAAAAATTCCTGAGGGGGGTAGCGGCCGGCTGAGGGGGGGGGGGGTAGTTCAGAGGCTGAGGGGGGGCTAACCCCCCCTCAGCCCCCCCTTTGCCCATGTCTGGTAACTAGGTAACTAGGTATACCTAGTATTACCTAGTTAATATTCGGGAAAAGTACCTAGATTTACTTTACCTAGTTGCTGGCTACTCTATTTTACCTAGTTTTAAATCCACATAACTAGGTACTTCTAGGTAGAACAAGTTTACCTAGTTTGATATTTTCAGTTTTACGTGGCTTTTTCAGTCAGCAAACCTTCAAATTTCCGGCTTTCCCACAATTACAGTGGCCCAGAGAATGAATTTCTGACATATTTGATCAATAAAATACAAATATTTACTTGAAATGTGTCAAATTTCGTAAATTTTAACTCCACTAACTTCATCATTGTTCTACTGCACCAAAAATATTATTTTGACTTGGTTTCGAGCGTTTTAGGTTTACCTAGTATTACCTAGTTTTTCTGGGCATTACCTAGTATTACTTTACCTAGTTTCTTAGCTGAGAACTTTACCTAGTATTACTTTACCTAGTTTTTTAGGTGACAACTTTACCTAGTATTACTTTACCTAGTTTCAAATTTTCAAAATGCACCACACTGGCCGTGAAAACAGTGGTACAAGACACTCCAGTCTCGATTGTGTTTGGCCCTCCAGGAACAGGAAAGACTCATACCTTAGTGAGTACCATGAAAGCGTATATTCGAGTATTCCATCAACGGCATATCCTTGTTTGTTTTGTTTTGTTAGTTTTTTGCAGTTTTGTTTTGACTTCACTTAGAGTGTAACAGCTGTGTGTGCGAGCTTGCTATTCGCGCTTTGATAATGAGCCCCGTAGTGTGCTCGAAAGCTTAGCAATAAAATCTAATAGTCGTTGCATTCCCCACAAATTTATTATTGAATGTGGCACGACCAAAACTTGAAAACCCGTATTCGGGTACTCTATGGAGAAGATGTCATCCGGGATCTGAATAGACTAGAACTGTTAACAAAGAAGCTCGCCCGGAAGAACAGCAGTCTTACATTCCTGCACCGTTGTCTGGATTATCAAGTGATTCCTGTGGCATTTCGCATTAAAGGACGTGGTTTAGGTCCACAAGAAAAGCAGCTGTTGGTCAATTTCTCTATAAGGCTGATCAAGTTTCGAATCAAGTCATTGCATCGCGAGAAGTCTCTGATTCAGCCTGAGAGATTGGCTATTTTGAACAGATTACAACAACGACTGGCTGTTGAACTTTACAACACTGTGGCTCGGCTGACTGGTAACTGCTACACAAAGGAAAGCGACCATGTTCGCACGTGACAGAAGGAGAAATTGCAGAAACTTTGTCAGCACAAACCCTGTCCCTTCCCGACAGTGTCTTCTGAGTGCTCTGAACGTTTTGTCAAGAACTTGAGCTGTCGTCCATTGGATGAGAAGGAAAGAGAGGTGCTTGCGCTTGGAGGCAAGTATGCCCTTGTTCCCAGTCGACCATCTTTTGGAGACTTTGCTGCCTCAGTCGAGGCAGCATTTGTGACTGCAGCAACTCCAATTAGAGACCAGAAAGAATCAGTGTGTGCCTCAGTGGCTGCTCTCTTGCATCGTTATCGCAAACAGCCAAAATCCAATCTGTCACCTGAGCAGCTATCGGCATTGGATCGACTACAAGATGCTACAAAATCTAAGCAGATTGTAATTACCAAAGCTGATAAAGGGGAAGTTACTGTTGTGATGGATCGGACGGATTATTTGTCTAAAGCAAATGACTTACTGGGTGACCAACGCACCTATCAGCCACTGTCCTCAAATCCAGCACACCGAATTCGTCAGACTTTAAAGCAGACTTTTGATGAAGCTGTACAGAGTGATGAAATTCAGTCATCATGGTTATTCCATCTGCTGCCATCTGTGAACAGATGCAGTGATCCTTATTTCTATGGCCTTCCTAAGATCCACAAGGCGGCAGTTCCTCTGCGTCCTATCGTCTCCACAAGGGGTTCAGTGTCTTATCCTGTAGCTCAGTTTTTGGCGCGCATTCTCGGCCCTTTGGTGGGTCGCTCAGATGCACATGTTAAAAATTCCAACGATGTTGTCAGACAGCTGCGGGATGTGTCACTACCGGCTGGTGCTCAGTTGTTGTCATTCGATGTTGTGTCACTGTTTACCAATGTGCCAGTCGGTGAGAGCTGTCAGATCATCAGACAGTTACTGGACTCCCATCGGGATTTGTGGATGCCCAAGACGTCACTATCTCTAGACCACATATTGTCACTGGTTGAAACGTGCTTGACTTCAACGTATTTTGAGTGGCAAGGAGATCTCTATGAGCAAGTTGAAGGAGTGGCCATGGGCTCACCTCTTTCACCTATTGTTGCAAATCTCTACATGGAAAATTTTGAAATTTGTGTGTGAGAGGGAGCTCAGTACCGTCCGTTGATTTGGAAGAGGTATGTGGATGACACGTTTGTGGTCTGGACACATAGTGACCATCAACTGACTGACTTTCTTCTATTTCTAAACAGTGTGTCCCCTACAATCGAGTTTACCATGGAGCGAGAACGAGAGCAGTCGATTTCGTTTTTGGATGTGCTGGTTCACAGGAATGTTTTGGTTGATGGTCGTAACAATCTACAGTTTTCTGTGTTTCGGAAGCCAACCCACACTGATCGCTATCTAAATTTCAAATCAAACCATTCCGTCTCAGTCAAAGGAGGCTTGGTCACAACGTTGTCCTACCATGCTCAAGCAATTTGTGATTCTAATTATGATGCAACGGCCGAGGAAAAAGCGCACTTGCTGCAAGCTCTGGCATTAAATGGTTATCCTCAGCCGTTCATTGAGTCCCGGTTGAACCCTTCGCTTGGACCAAAGCTATATCGATTTAGCAAGCAAAAAGTTGTGTCTATTCCCTTTGTTCCTGGACTGAGTCAAAAAGTCGCCAGCGTTATTCGCAGCAGAATGAAAATGAATGTTGTTTTCTCTAGTCGACCTACATTGCAGACTCGTCTGATGAAGCGTTCACCAAACAAACCATTCAGGATGAGAAAATCTGTCGTGTACAGTGTGCCGTGTCAACATTGTAACTCTGTCTATATAGGAGAGACCAGCCGAACTCTGGAAACAAGAATTTCAGAACACAAACGAAATGTAAGACTGGCCAAAGTGGACATTTCTGAACTGGCTCATCATGTGTCCATGACCGGCCATTCGATCAACTGGATGAATGTAAAAGTGGAGAAATCCGAAGTTGACCTGATGAGAAGAAGAGCGAAAGAATCACTGATGATTCAGGACAAAGGACAAAAAGCTATGAATGATAGATTGTCTTTGGAAGTATCTCATGCTTGGCGCAGATTGCACTACTTGTAACTTCAATTTGTTTTGTTAGTTTTTTGCAGTTTTGTTTTGACTTCACTTAGAGTGTAACAGCTGTGTGTGCGAGCTTGCTATTCGCGCTTTGATAATGAGCCCCGTAGTGTGCTCGAAAGCTTAGCAATAAAATCTAATAGTCGTTGCATTCCCCACAAATTTATTATAGTCATATCCTTGTGGTTGCGCACAGCAACGCAGCCGTTAGCCAGATTGTGGAATCAGCTGCTCCAGTCCTCCAGTGAAGTCGTTGTCCAGGAGAAGCGTTACGTATCTCCAGTCGAAAAATGAGCCCATTCGCAAAACGGAACCCTTCTCACTGGACCGAATCTGAGCAGGGATGGCAGAATTGCCATGGGAAGAATTTGGACAAATAAACCAGTGGTACATCGAAGATTGGACTGAACAACTGGAACGCTTGGACGGCCTGATAACAGAATAAGAGTAGTGAAATGTGAATGTTGCTGCACAATTTAGTACGTGAAATTACATGTAAATGTATGTGTGTATGCCTTATGTAAACACGTTTGCACCAATTGATTGCGGTTCAAATTCTCGCTACATTTGATCGTGATACGAAGTTCTTCAAAACTTTAGAGACAAAAAGATGAGTGAAAATTGACTGACAAAAGTGACCCACACATCTTTTATTGCAAAATTGTTCAAGATTTTGGGCTGGAATTGACCAGAAACTAAAAAAAATAGTAGTTCAATTTCTATTTTAATATTGGCGGCCTTTGGTAATTTAATTTTATTTATACTTTACCATTGGCTTTTAATTTTACTTTTTACTATTAATTTACTATTAGTATAATATCACTAGTATTACTAATTTTTGTTTGATAAATTGTATGACTATAGTCAAATAACAGCAGCATCAAGAACAAACAATCATCATTCTGCAAGATATACAGTATAGATAAAAAAAAATGTCCCATCGCTTTTTCGGCCTTCACTCAAACGTTTCGTTCTCAGTCAATTCTTTACCGATTTGGCTCATATTTTCAGCAAAAATTAACAACACGGTTGGCTAAATATTCTGCAAGTGTGGTGCCAAAATTCCGACTCATACTGGTTTTATGACCCGAAAACTAGGAATGAGGGTGGTCTACGCAAATTTAATTTTTTTCGGTAACACAAGGAGTACAGGCCTGAAACTTGCAGGAATGATTAGTGTTGCTATTGGGCATAACATACTAAGCGGGCAGCCCTGTAGCTCAAAGGGCACTAAAATGGGGGAATTTCAAAAACATTCCAAATGGGTTCCAAAAGTTGAGCATTGATGCTTTGGAGGTTTGCACTATAGTATGCAAAGAGGTGTAATAGGCGCATTGGTTTTCGATATGCTGATGTCCCGACCCATAACCAGTTGAATTATGATTATGCAAAATTATGCTCTAGTATTTGAATAGGGGTTGAAGGTAATCACCCACTATATGAACATAATTCCACAGAAAATAAATAATGGCCTGGTGGAATTCCAAATTGTCAGATTGACTGTAATTTAATAACATTCCCTCTTGTACAACTCACCATTTTGGGGTGCCACATTGTCGCTGGTCTGGAGTTGGCTTGATTAACTGCTCCATGTTTTCAGCCTTCCCAGGATGAATAAAAACCAATCAATAGAATGGCCCCCTGTTTGGCAGTGTCAACGGTCAAATTACCACTTAAACCACTACCAATCTTTTAAAAACTGTTCCAAAGAAACCAAACTGTTCAACGCCGCTGAGGATGAAGTCATAATATACTATTTTCACCAATACTCAATAAATCGAACCTTCACCCGAAAGACGTTCTGGTCATGCCATACTACTCTGGCCAAGCTAGCCTGTTAGGGGCTGTCCATAAACGACCTCGTTCCAGAGGGGGGAGTGGAGTTTGCTCAAATGCGACGATAGACGACGCACCAGGAGGGGGAGGGGGGTAACAAAAAACGACGTCGCTTTTTTCCAAATTTTAGGGAACTTTGAATGTACTATTTTCGATTTATGTACAATTTGTCAAAGATTTCTACATTCAGAAAAGCTTCCCAGAGTGGCTGAAGGGATCTATTCAATTCATTCTACAGTATGGCAACAAGAAAAAATGACAGTGCTGCATGTACTGCACTTTTATCGGGGGGGGGGGGTAAACGGAAAACGACGTCGCCTAGGGGGGAGGGGGTCCCCAGAAACGACGCAAGGCGATTTTGGGGGAGGAGGGTCCGAAAAATCGGGATTTTGGAACGACGTCGTTTATGGACGGCCCCTTTAATTCTTATGTGCGAAGCTATCCACAGCTTCGAAACTGAACACAAGAACACAAGAACAAACACAAGAACAGAAGGAAAACTGTCCATACAACCTCTCCACTCAAGGAATGATTGCAAAAGAGGATTAAACAAAATCTTTGGAGTCAATGACTTTGTGCTCTGGGTTTTTAGTGTGAACTAATCTTCGCTTTAGCGGCAATCCGATTCTGACCGCCCAGTCTCTACTGACTCCGTGAAGACAAAATGTTTATTGTGTGTGTTATCTCTGATGTACTAAGTCTATCTTACATACTATTATATCGCATGGACTGTGGTGATGATCAGTTACGGTTGGACGCATATATGCAATATGCAATATCAAACCATGCATATATGCATGGTTTTTGGCATGCATATATGCATATGCAATATCATATGCATGCAAAATTCCAATATGCAATAGTCATATGCAAATTGACCCTGATATCAAAATTTTGCATATTTTTGTCGAAGGTGTCGCTGACTTTTCGTGCTGTCTACTTATGTTCCAAAGAACCTTAAACGATTCAAATAGTTGTTTTATCTATTTGGCGCGGAGAAATCCATAAAGTACTCGTCCAAACAGTACAAGCTTCAAAGAGGGCTAGTTTGTCCGATTTCTGGTTTTGAGCTGAGTGAAATGCGAATTTCTGCAGCACCTCATTGCTTCATAAATATCTGCAGTTTTTAGCAGAATTGTTCAAACTAAGATGGCACAATTAACATCCTAAAACAGCCAAACAGACTGGATTTCTGAGTTTAGGATAGTCGCCACGTTTTTGCTGATTTTTCATCAAACCAAAAATAAAATATCTATAACAAAAAATCCCTTGATTGAGGCAGTTTATACTGTAAATCTGTACTTTACAGAGATCGCAGCTTCTCTTTCCACTTACAGAATGGAGATGAATGGCTTGAGACAGACACGGGCTAGCATTTCGGCTGAGGGGGGGGGAATTTTCAATTCCTGAGGGGGCTGAGGGGGTAGGAGCGCCTGAGGGGAGGGGGGCGCTGAGGGGGTGGTAAATAAAAAAGACCGTTTTCATTAAAATAAGTTAAAATAAGCTATTCTGAGCTCATTTACACCTAATCCAGCCATATTTTTATCATAATTTTCAATACAAAATTCTTCCAAAAAATTCCTGAGGGGTAGCGGCCGGCTGACGGGGGTATAGCTCAGAACCTGAGGGGGGCCAACCCCCTCAGCCCCCCTTTGCCCATGTCTGGCTTGGCTTGAGACCCTAAACTCAAGTCGCAAATAATGGAAATCTCAACTGAGACTTTTCAGATTCTGAATTAGTTAGTTTGTAAAACTAGGACAGGACTACAAACGGTTAGGTATACCACATTAGAGAGAACTAATTTGAACATGCAAACAGTAGTTTAACCAAAAATCTGTAATGTCAACCATTTTTTATCTGAAAATTACGAAATGAGCTGGTCTTTCATGCTAAACTGTGTTTCCCCTATTGTTTTTTTCCAGATGAGGTCTGTATCTGTAAAATAGGTAGGCCTAATACCTAATAAAGATTGCATAGACATTCCAACCAAACTCGAAAATGCTTGGAAAAGGTCCAGTTATCGATTTCAGACCGCCTTGATAAAATATGCAAATATGCAAAAAATGTGCACATATTTCATTTTTGAATGCATATGATATATGCAATATCAATATGCACTAGAGATTGCATGCATATATTCATATGCAATATCATATGCATCCCAAAAATCCGATATCAGCCAACCATAGATCAGATCTAGGTGAATTATCTGTAGTCAAAAGGTAAAGTAGTAAAAATGTTTGTATTTGTTTAACAACAATTGAGAAGTAATAAGCACCATAGCTGTCAAATAGCATAACAAAAGTAACAAGTTAAAGGACTATGCAGAAGTGGCAAAACTAATTAGTACATGTAGTCAGTCTCAAACGTCCCTTGTGGACCAAGATTCGGTAGGAATGGTTGAATCAATCCCTACTGAGTTCGTATTGATCTCCAGACCCACTCTTCCAGGCCGCGCTTCAGTGTCACCAAATCCAGCCCAATCACAATCTAAATCTTTCATATATAGAAGTCTGGAAAATGTAAAATTCAACAGATAACCTGTGCACAAGATGGATGCTCAAATGATACGCACTCGTTCTCTAACCATTATCTATCTGTCTACTAAGGATTTCTCCACTTTGTTTGGCAAGCTGATTTAACGCATGTCTTGCACTGCACCTTTGCCATTGCTTCATCTTGGTACTATTTTAGTTATGACAACAGTAAAGTTAGAAGGACGAAACTACTCCAGCTCTGTTACAAAAGACTAAAACAATACAGTGAAGAAGTGCGGAACAACACTGCAAAACCGATTTTACAGAGCAGGTTCTTCGGGAAAGATCTGCGCTGATGATTACCCCGGTTATACATTCATGACTGGTTCTTATGTAACGTCACCATACTTGTTCCTCTACTTTAATCGAACTTAAATCATTCAAAAATTTATTGTACACAGCAGTTTTTCTTTTATACGTTCGACATAAAACAAAAATTGGTCCTCAAACGTCGCTCGTCAAAGAAGTCACATAAAAACAGTCCGCTCGCGGTCTGGTCAATCCGGTTCCCCCGATTAGAGAAAGTGACAAAATGTTTTTAAACAATCTCTTTTACGGTGTATTAAACAGAAGAAGGTGTACAAGGCGGAATAATTGTGTACGTTTTTAAACGGAGCTCATCCATAGAAAACGGATTTTGGAGGTCTTTAAAAGGCCGCCACTTTAGTCATATTTGAAACTCTGTCTTCTTACCGCTATTATGGAATTCCTCATCCAGGCCACATTTGAGATGGCAGTGCTTTTGAAGCACCTTACCACTCTGCCCGCCCACCTCAAGTACCGACTGGTAGATTTGGTACGCCAAGTGTCCTTGTTTGATAAGGACAGTCGAGCCCGACAAGCACCAATCAGCTTCGATCGGTCTGGTGCCAACACGCTTCGCTGTAAGTTGTAGCAAAAATGTTTTCATTTTTAAACCTCATCCAGCGATTTCTCTAGTCTTCTTTTGGGAGACGAGGTGGGTGGGCAAAGATCGGAGAGAGCTCACTCTGCACTACTTCAACCGCCCACCTACCACCGTGATCGCCGGCAGGTCATTGGCCGAGTAGGAGAGGTGTTCTTCAATACTGTCAGCGGACGCTACCATTGTCAAGTAAATTAGTTTAGCTATTTACTTACTTTTTAATTTACTTGCACCTCCACAAAATAATTTACTTACTTTTTAATTTAGTTTGACTTATTTACCAACAATTTAATTGATTTTAATTTACTTTCAACTTCTAATTAAATTCTAATTTACTTTTCTATGCAAAAAATTGCCGAAAATACCACGAAATCACCAATTATCTGAGCATGGATTTCTAGTAAACTGATGGCACTATGAATCTAACTCCATCCTTTTGTTAAGCTTCACGTTTTTGGTAAAATCAGTTGTTCAGAAATGCATTATAATTATTTTTTCTAGGAGCAAAGCAACAGATGTAAAGCTTTGGCTAACACTGCAACTTATGGACAGACCGGGATTTGATTAAATAAAGGGGATTTCATGCATCAGTGCACACATGAATCAGGGGGTCTGGTGTCTGGCCCCACTTAGGCCAGACCCCCGGATGGGGACCCCTGGAGACGATTTTCCCGAGCCCCCTCCAATTTTCTGGCAAGTAAGATTTTCGAGAAAGATGTTTGGCTGTTGTGAAATCACTAAATCATCATTTTTGGTTTACAAAGCAAGGATCTACAGTAAAATCTATAGGTTTAGCCCTGACCAATTACGATATACATAACAGCAATCAGCTGGTTTTATTCCATAACAAAAATCTCTATTATATTTTGCAGACTTTTAGTGAGCCTTGCAAGTTTGCCAAATTATATTTCCACCCACCTAGAATCTCGTTTGAGATTCCTTATTTGGTTTAGCTAACACTGGTTAAGCACACAGTCCTCATCCTCAAAAGTATCAAAAAATTTCAGAGAGATAATTGTGTTGAATGATCTGCTGCATTGCAGCTGGGTTTTCATTGTCAACAGTGAGAGCATATGTGCATTATGTGGTTAAATAGACAGACAGAAAATGCACCGAATCACGCAAAAGTTACATGCGAGAGCTAAGACTACCACAGATCGAATAGTCAATGAAGCAAATTACAAGTAAATTAGAAGTAAATTGAAAGTAAATTTTTCAGGGTTTTCGATCTAATTTAATTTACTTTTTACTTGCTTTGCCATTTTCGTCAGAGATTTAAGATGCATTTTGCGAGAAAGTCAGCTTTGAGGGGGCAAGCAGGGTCATCTCACGGATCCGGCTGATATTTATATCTGTTAAAATAGAGCACAGTCGAAGACCAACGGTGCATGCCCGGCCACCAGCAACCCCCCCGGAACCGGAGCTACACCCCCTCAAAGTTGGGTCGGCAGCAGTTTTCGGGCTCATTTTAATAGCTCTGACACCCTCCATTCAAACGATCACCCTTCATTCGTTTCTTAAGCTAGGATCCCGACTCGCATATGGTTTTGTAGCTGGTCCAATGGCCTTTCAGATTCTGGTACTCCAGTTTCCAGATCGTAGCTGGTTAGCGAGATATTCGCCGAAAACTACGACATTTCCGCAAAATGCCACTCGGTTTTTTTCGAAAAATCATTATAACTTTTTATGCAAAGGCCCTGCCAAGCTAATGTTTTAACAAAAGTTAGGTAAGAGTTGGCCAAACAAAATGAGCGTACTAAAGTGTGCGGTTTGGGGGGAGGGGGGGTGTTTTGGCCTCTCAAAGGTGTTCGAAAAAAATTTTTTTCTGCAAAGCTTAGTGGTTAGCATACTGTTATATGCAGTTTTGTGTGCTGAGTACGAAAATGCATTCAGTTTAGCAAGATTCGCTCTGGATCGGGAGAAATTGGCGTCCAAATTTGAGACCAACCCTATTTCTTGAGTGGCACTATTCGCTAGTATAACCATTAACCGCGGTGCAACGCAGTTTTCCTTATGTAGTTTTTACTGCTGATTCCGAAAATAACTTTATTTTTGCTCTACGTCGCCTAGTTTTGAAGTTATCGGCATTTTCATGATTTGGGAAGAAAACGGCTGCACTTGCTATAACATGCTCGTTTGAAAGGTGACTCAATTCAGTCGCATCTAGGGTACGGAGCCATCTAAATTTATATCACCTAATGCAGTTTTTGCCGCTGATTACGAAAATGACATCTGTTTTTCAATCTGACCGCTCCTGAGCATCTTATGTAATTTTTATGCCCTGGTACTCAGACAATAAGTTATCTGTAAAATATGGACGTAACATGGTATCTATCTGGTGCAGTTTTCTCCGCTGATTCAGAATATCATCATATTTTTGCGCTACGGCCACTCGGTCGCAAGTTATGGACCTCCGAAGTTTCATTAAGAAACATGCCATGAGAAGCTGTAATCCTGAAATAAATGTTCAGCATTGATGCATTTCTGAAGGGAACCTTTTGTCAGTCAATAGTGTACCCGACCTATTTTGACCCGCTGAGTTCAAAAATGGCGTTTGTTTTAATCTATAGTTACTCCTTTTGGAGATATATGAATATTAATGCAAAGTTTGTTTGATCAGTAATATCTCAAAATTGAACAGCAGTAGAAAAAAACAAAGGTCATTTTTGAACTCAGCGGGTCAAAATAAGTCGGGTACACTATTGACTGACAAAAGGTTCCCTTCAGAAATGCAGGAATGCTGAACATTTATTTCAGGATTACAGCTTCTCACGGCATGTTTCTTAATGAAATTTCAGAGGTCCATAACTTGCGACTGAGTGACTGTAGCGCAAAACTATGATGATATTCTGAATCAGCGGAAAAAACTGCACCAGATAGATACCACGTTACGTCCATATTTGACAGATAACTTATTGTCTGAGTACCAGGGGCATAAAAATTACATAAGATGCTCAGGAGCGGTCAGATTGAAAAACAGATGTCATTTTCGCAATCAGCGGCAAAAACTGCATTAGGTGATATAAATTTAGATGGCTCTGTACCCTACATGCGACTGAATTGAGCTACCTTTCAAACGAGCATGTTATAGCAAGTGCAGCCGTTTTCTTCCCAAATCATAAAAATGCCGATAACTTCAAAACTAGGCAACGTAGAGCAAAAATAAAGTTATTTTCGGAATCAGCAGCCACCTCCATCCCTTGAAAAAGTGGCGTCCCGACACTTGTTAGTAAAAGCTAGAATTACAGGGTTTTGCCTATAGAGGTGGACGAAAAATAACAATCGAAATGGCATAAGCGGGCATTACAGTCCTGACAGTAGTAAAATGTAGGTATGTAGAGCTAATACAAAAAGAAATAACTACGCGTATGTAACGAGCAGATAATCCTAGAAATCTGCATTGTATTCCATTCATCCTGTTGAACCAAAGCCAGAGGTTCCTCGAATAGTTTCAGAAAGTTTGGCTACTTTCTTCAACTGAAAGCGGTAGTACGGTACACAGATTAGTTGGGCGACTCGTTGACCGGCATTGAGAGTTTGAATTTGATCGGTGAGGTTGACCAATAGCAGTCTGATAGTCCCACGGTAGTCACTGTCAATGACGGATCCAATCAGATGGATTCCTCGTCGAGCTACTGAACTTCGGTCAGCTAGCTGTCCATAGCACGATGGTGGAAGTTCAAAGGCGACTCCGGTGTCAATCTCAGTGACGCGATGGGGAAGCAGTTGGGTACTTGTATGCACAGAGAGGTCGATTCCGGCAGCACCAGCTGAGCCATAAGAAGGAAGTACAGTACAAATAGACATGGAAATTTGGCGAAAGGGGAGTACAGCATAATCAAATGGGATGGATAGAGCAGGGATGAGAGCTGACACAACGTCAGGCTCTGTTTGCGTTGTTGAATCACAAAGGCTGATGGATTCAGTCTGTGCCGAGGAGTGTGAAGCAGTTGATAACTGCGCGAAAGTAGAACCAGTGCTGTCAAACAAAGTGTTGTCTGAAACAGTCCAATCGATGTCAGAGAAGAGTGGAGGCAGTGTGATTTCGTGGACATGCTCAGACAAAGGAGTGAGAGGGTAAGAGAACAAGGAAGGTTTCAAACATACAGTACCGCCCACCCATAAAGGCACACCCAGCCCAGCTGGGCCAAAGCTGGGTGGCCGGCTAATTGACCCATAGGCGGCCCAGTTAGACCCAGTGGCCGACCAGTGGCGGCCCAGTTGCTATTTGGGACAGCCAGCTAAAGAGTTTAATGCTAGCGCGCCCGTGCACTTTGTCTTGAGAAACGATTATTATTCAACGCAGACTTTATTGTTTGAGCAACAAACAAGTAGTAGGAAAGCAAACACAGCAAACTACTAGTAAAGAGTAGCTCCACCTTGATTTTTGTACACCTGCGGAATCACTTTTCTAATATGCAAAATCTCATTGCGGCACGAGGTCACAGACAAATTACGCCAAAATTTTTTAATTCCATCTGTCAGTTCAAGCTTGTTGAGAGGTTTGGCACAGTTCCTGATGTACCGCTTCATATGCGCCCAAACCCGTTCGATCGGATTAAGGTCTGGTGATTCTGGAGGCCAAAAATGTTTGCTGTACACAATTCCGCGCCGTTCTAGAAACTTCACGGTGTCTTCTGAGGTATGCGCTGGAGCTGAATCGGCCTGCAAAATGTAATTCCCATCTGGGAATTTCTCGGCAACAAAACTGCACAGGGCCTTATCAATAATCGCTTGGGACACTTGGCTGCTCACTCGCATTTTTTCAGGCATGATGACAATAGACGTTGTACCCTCCCAGGAAATTCCAGCCCAAACGTGCACTCTGACGGGAAATTTGGCTTTGGCGCGTAGTGACTTGAACTCGCTGCCTTTTTTTCGGAAAATTTTGCGGCGGACAGGGTCAAGCATAATGCAGCTCTCGTCAGTAAAGATGATACGCTTCAACAGGTGTTTGTTTTGTTCGATTCCGACAGAATGCAAGGCGTTTTGGTTTGTTGGCCTCTCTGATCATCTGACAGTACTTTGGAGTCGAGTACTCCCAACCGCGCTTGCGCCGAGCCCGTTTAATTGCAGATATCGAAAACGCCTGCCCTAGCTCACTTAGCACCAATTTTCGCAATCCGTCTGACGTCAGATCACCTGCCGACTCCTCCAACTGTCTGTCAATAAAATCAAGAACCTCTCCAGTGATGCTGCTTCTGGCTCTGTTTGGCTTTCGGTAGATGGTGCCGGCCTTCTTTGCTCTGCTAATCAATTTGCTGACACCGGTCCTATAGAGTAAGATGTGGTCCTCTTTCAGGATTAGGGTCACGATCTGTCCAGTGGATTTGCCAGACAAATGGTGTTGCCATATCTTTTGTTTCAGCCAAGGCTCGAAGGCTATCCCAGGCTTTGACTTATAGACAAATTTGGCACAGAAGGTGTTTGGATTACACATAGCAAGCACTCGAGTCGACTTCACACAAAAGGATTAACTGGCCGTTCGGCTAGCTAGGCAGACACTCATTTGCTTTCTGTCGCTCAGGTACAACAGGTGCAAATACCAGACGTGCTATTTGTCTGATATTTGAACCTGGCTGTACCTACCTATCGCTTGGCTACCTTACCTGAAATGGCCGCAACAGCGCGCTCTTCCGGTCTCTGTGACAAGTTTCTCTATGCTGTTGTT
This sequence comes from Sabatieria punctata, assembly GCA_030248155.1. Lineage (NCBI taxonomy): Eukaryota > Metazoa > Nematoda > Chromadorea > Araeolaimida > Comesomatidae > Sabatieria > Sabatieria punctata. The sequence goes on along the minus strand of JASANB010007265.1, from coordinate 56,381 downwards.
CGTTTTACTGACTCAAAAGAGTCATTTATTTTGGATGTCAGGCAATGCTTCCGAGGGGATTTGGATCAGCTGGCAGTTGATGCAACGTTAAAGTGGATGTGGCCTAATGATCGGCAGATTTACGATGGCAAGGTGCTTTACCTTGATAACAGCAGAGGGAATTGCGCAAAGGCCAAACAAGGGATCGACCGAGATAATTTATTGACCGACAGCAACAAAGAGAAGGAGAAACAGAAAGAGAAAGAAGTGCCCGCGTCAGATGATAGTTTTGATCAGCCTCCTCCTGCCAAAAAGTGGAAGAAAAAGCAAAGCAACAGAAAAACTCTGGTCAGTTTTTTCACTATAAATAGTGCAACTTAGTACTAAAAGTAAAAGTAGGCTTATCACGTCGAATGTACCATAGTTAAAGTAGCTGAGCAGCGGCCTCGTACGTAGTTTAAAGCGGCCGACCTGCGGCCTCTTAAAGTAACCAAGCGGTGACCTCTTAGCTAAAGTTGCCCAGCGGTGGCCTCCTACGTAGTTAAAATAGACAATCGGTGGCCTCTAGTTTAGCGGAGCGGTGGTCCTTTAGTTGAAGTAGCCAACCTGTGGTCTCTTAGTTAAAGTTGCTTTAGCTTGCCGCCAACTCACCCGCAGATGATTTTGATATTGCTCCTGGGTCCGACGAGCCAAGACCACCCACTGCTAATGCTCATGCCCAGTACTTCGCGGCTGCAAAGAGCCAAGAGGACCTCTACACGGCAATTGGTGATCGGGAGAGAGTGAATAAAGAGAATGAGCCCAGACCAACGAGCAATACCGACCGTTCAACTCCAGCAAGTCCTCGAAAAAGCCCCAGTGCTTCAAAACAACCTGCCGCCTCATCAGCCGTTAGCCAGAATGCTGAGTTTTTCCAGCTCTGTGCTATGTTTCCAAACAGAGACCCCTTTGAAATGTTTCTGGCTTCGAGTCTTTTGCGCTGTGAGAATCGTTTGACAGAGATTGTCGAGCTGTTGAAGAAGAATCAAGAGACCTCTGCTGCCCCCTGTTTGCCGGTTTCTGAGTTGCCGGTCAAACAATCTCAGTCGACCACAATCGCCTCAGTTGACAGCAATCCCACTCTACCTCAAACGCCAGACAGCAGGTCAGTGCTAGCCGATGCTGCTAATCTGACCCCTACCGGCCAAGCAGCAACTACCGCAAATGTCACCTTGGACGATTATTTCCCGGACCTGATAGGTGTGAGTTTAGCACCGTTGCTTCCGCAGCACAAAATCGAGGCTTCCAGTTGTCGGTTCTGGAGCCCACCGGCCAGACACCGGCTAATTTTGGCGCTTATTGACGAACTGTTTACCGCGGAGGAGAGAATGGGCGCCACAATTATGGGCGCAAACGGCAAACGTAAGCTGGACCGCGCGCGTGTGTTGTGGGCCTTCAAAGTCGCTTTCACGCGTATCCCCCTCACCGCCGATGAGAGACGGCAGCCACAGCAGACCTGGAAAACATCTCAAGAAAAAAATAGACAATGCTCTGCGGGAGCGAACCAAATCCAAAGAAAAACGATTAGACACTCTGTAATTTTGTAATACTTTGCCCGTTTTGATTTGACTATTGGTACTTTTATTAATATTGGTTCGTTGCTAGTATTTTGACCGTGCACGCGTGTTTATAAAGTAGATACAGTTTAGACCCAGCCGCGACCCAGCTTTGACCCAGTGGCCGGCCAGAAAACTGGGCCGCTGCTAGGTTGTAACTTGATATGCGCGTACTTTACTACGTGCCCAGCTTTGCCACAGCAGGGCGGCCGGCAATACGAAAGATACACCCAGCTTTGCCCCAGCTGGGCTCGGCGTGCCTTTATGGGTGGGCGGTACTGTACATGTAACAGGGGGGTCTGCCCCCCACCCGACTTAGGCCAGACCCCCCCTAGATGGGGACCCCCCCCCCCCCGAGACGGTTTCACCGACCCCCCCTCCGATTTTTCTGGCAAGTAAATTTTCGGGCAAATTTTTGCAATTTTTTACACTTCCACACACAAAAATTGCCAAAATCGCCTGCAAAACAGCACTTTTTAGCTGTATTTCAGCCCAAATTAGCGATTTTTGGCAATTTTTAGCCACAAAATAGCGATTTTTATCGATTTTTGAGCGTTTTTTAGTGCCCACCCCCCTCCCCCAAAATTTTGGCTCAGACCCCCCCGGTCGGCGCCAGACCACCCCCCCCAACCCCCCCTCCCCCCATCGGCGGATGACCTGTTACATGTGTGGTTTCAAAGAATGTGTTGGTACAGAGACAGTGGTGACAGTAGGTTCAGAAGAACAGTGAGGGGCAGAAGTAACAACTGTAGTGGTAGTGCAGTCAGTGACAGAAACATTGGAATGGAGATGGAATGAAAAACCTCCTGCTGTGACGGAAATGTTGTAGTGATTATTATTGTGACTACGATACTAAGGCGCGTTGATAGCGAGCAAATCTTTAACGGTGTTGTTTTTCTAGAGACTGAGCGGGAGAATTGTAATTTAGGACGACAGGCCGACGGCAAAGCGCGCATCTAGGTCTCATGTTATCATGTATTTTTCTCGGCCATCTTGTCCCAGCAAAACGACCTTTCGCCGGAGCGAATCAAGGCTTCTGTCAGTCAATTTAATGTCTTGTAAAACTAGATTGATGGAGCACCCAAGTATCTGAACCTCCAAGTATTGCAGGAATGCGAAATCTTGGCGCTCATCCAGCATGCAAAAGCTTGAATTTCCAGCAGAAACAAGCAGTCTCTCATTTCATCCATGGTAAACATCCTGTCTCCCTCTTAGTGGGTGCTGCTGGCAGTGGGAAAACTGGCACTATAGAAGCCATATTGCAGCTCCATGCAGAATTGGACCCTAACAACAAGGCTCTGGGAGTGGCTCATTTGAATCAAGCCCCACTCAACCTTTCTAATGGTTTTCTACACCTTCAACCCAAGCTCCCTTTTCCAGGCAACTTGCTTGCCCTCTATCTAATCAGCAACAATCAGACACCGTTGCATCGAAATCACGCCCTATCCATTGTGTCCACGGTGAAAATAGCCTACCAAGCCTCAGCAAGTGCCGCGCGAAGTGCCGCCAACATGCCAATGTTGTCTAGAGGAGGATGGTTCCTTATTGAGCAGTGGGGCGAAAACAGGAGGAAGCCATTGCAAAATCGTTAAGTTGGCTGAAGAAAGAGCCAGTGAAAATGAGCCAGTCACTCATGACATTCTGACAAAGCTCTTCCTTTCTCTTTCTACTGATACGCTGGAAAATTGTCGTTTGAAAGCACGCCAAACGTTGCGAATCGGAATTGCTGGGAAGTAGAGAGCAGTACCGCAGTCTACAGTGCGAACTCACATTAGCTGCGCAGATTATAGTAACTACACTGGGGCCTTGGAAACTCAGGGTCTCAGGCTTTGCTACTGTACAGTAAAATTTGCATAGTCAAAAGAACCTTTAGACAACGCAGAAAACAATCAAATATCTGTAATTAAGGCAACGCAAATTTTACTGATTAATTAACAGCATCTGCGCGTTTTCCGGCTTTAGAGATGGTCACATTCTGAGATGGAACCAGCGGTCTTGAATGTGAGCTCACTGGCCACTGTGCCATTAAGTGTTGGACCAAACTCAATTTAAACCTGCTATGCTGAACACTAAGAGTGGAGCTACATCCTTACCTATCCGTATAATAAAAATTTGACAATGATTACATAACGATATTGTATGGATGGATGGATTGACCGGGCGGGGCCGTCGTAGCCCCTGCGTTAGGCCACACTGCCGGCCCATCACGCACACCCATATGCATCCTGCCCTTCCTTCGCTGCTTTCACTGCTAGCCTAAACACATGCTCGGTGTGAGTCTGGGCGGGTCTCAGTGGGAGCTGTCCTCGTTCCCATATGGGCGAAGTCTTTGCTCTATGAAGTAACAGCTCTAAATAATGGCTAGTGTTGTTGTTGTTCAACTTTATTCTGTACCAGACAGAAGAGGACACGCATACTCATAAGAGCCCTTCAACGCGCTGCCCTTGAACAATGCAAAGCCAAAATACAAGAGCCTGTTGGGCTGCAGAGCTTGCACTCTCAAGTGAGAGTGACCCTATGACTTGATCAGTAACAAGTATCACGCATTCAGTTTTCCAATGAAAAATCTGTTTACATAAGTCAGTTACACTTGCGCGACCTTGTTTTTGTTAGGTGCGATAGTTTCACCAACTGCTTTGCCAGGTCGGTGAGGACACAGGCTCTGCTTCGCCGTGGGTAATGTGACTCAAGTATTTTCTACCGTACCACCAAAAGACGCACTTTACTGCAGACGAGAACAGCCATTAATTATCACCTATGGATAGGCTTTTCGAAACTAGAACGATCTAAGGTTTTCGGCGCATTAACTACCGCAATCCTAACCCACTTAGGAGATCAAGCTGACGCTTCTTAGGCGACGCAAAGAGCTCCAGCGGCGGTACCGGCCGCCTGCGCAGTAGCGTTTCACTTGGCTGCTTTGTTTTTTCTGTTACTCGGCCCTGATCTTATAATAACTATGGTTTTATAATCGGAAACACTTGCAGGGATCATTTGTTTGAGCGAAAAATTTGTAGCAAATTCTAGCAAATTTATAGCAAATAGATAGCAAATTTCTGGCAAATTGCAAGTTAATAACAAATTAAATTTGAAATTGCACTGTCTGGCAAGTAAATAGCTAGTAAATAAAATTTCTGACGGTTACAAGCAAGTTAATTAGAAAATAAATTGATTGGGAAATAGTACTCTCAAAGCTCCGGGAGAAAATAGCAGTGAGATGTACCAGGATACCCTTTGTAGCAAGAAGTGGACAAGATGTAAAACTGGCGCTGAGCCCATGTCAGTATACACATAAGTGAGAGGTCTGATATTAATTGTCATTGCCAACCGAGATCGGGCAGACATGTTAAGTGGGGGGTCGGCGGAATCGGCCGGCATGGTGTGCGTTGGACATCCCTATGGCCCCAAAGTAAAACCCTAAAACAGTTCCGCCCAACTCCCTCTGGGTAGCCAGCAACGGCCATCCATGGTTCTCTCTGATGGGGGTCATTTTCCATAGTAAAACTCCAAAACACCCCTAACGGTAATGGACGTTTCTCAGGGGGCCGAGTTAGCTGAGACACGTGCTAGCCAGCGTTCGAAAGCTCACATCATGGGCTTTCAGAATCTGCAATAAAATTTATGGTGATTTTTGTTGTATCAAAAATAATCGATCGCAAAATATCGATTGATCACGATTTTATCAGTTTTCAGCATCTGACTAAAGTAGCTACCAAGGTAAATGGGATGACCAAATTGAGGTTTTCTGGTACGCCAAATTCATTGGCGACGCGCATTTACAGCTACGATCACTTGATCAATCGATAGTCGTTATTCGATCGATTATCGATTTTTTGCTCTACAGATGACCCAACTACACAGGCTATGATGTTAGTTGTTTTCGGGCATGCTGATTTCAACCGTGATGTCGGTTTAGAGCTATCATCGCGTTTTAATTCGATAATCGATATCGATTGATTATCGATTTTTTGCCGTGCAGCTAAACAAAACACATAAGCTATAATGTCAGTGGTTTTCGGGCATGCTGATTTCAACCATTATGTCGGTTTAGAGCTATCATCGCGTTTTAATTCGATAATCGATATCGATTGATTATCGATTTTTTGCTGTGCAGATAAACAAAACACATCAGCTATAATGTCAGTGGTTTTCGGGCATGCTGATTTCAACCATGATGTCGGTTTAGAGCTATCATCGCGTTTTAATTCGATAATCGATATCGATTGATTATCGATTTTTTGCTGTGCAGATAAACAAAACACATAAGCTATAATGTCAGTGATTTTCGGGCATGCTGATTTCAACCATTATGTCGGTTTAGAGCCATCATCGCATTTTAATTCGATAATCGATATCGATTGATTATCGATTTTTTGCTTTGCAGATAAATAAAACACATAAGCTAAAATGTCAGTGGTTTTCGGGCATGCCGATTTAAACCATTATGTCTGTTTAGAGCTATCATCGCGTTTTAATTCGATAATCGATAACGATTGATTATCGATTTTTTGCTGTGCAGATAAACAAAACACATAAGCTATAATTTCAGTGGTTTTCGGGCATGCTGATTTCAACCATTATGTCGGTTTAGAGCCATCATCGCATTTTAATTCGATGATCGATATCGATTGATTATCGATTTTTTGCTGTGCAGATAAACAAAACACGTAAGCTATAATTTCAGTGGTTTTCGGGCATGCCGATTTCAACCATTATGTCGGTTTAGAGCTATCATCACATTTTAATTCGATGATCGATATCGATTGATTATCGATTTTTTGTTGTGCAGATAAACAAAACACATAAGCTATAATGTCAGTGATTTTCGGGCATGCTGATTTCAACCATTATGTCGGTTTAGAGCCATCATCGCATTTTAATTCGATAATCGATATCGATTGATTATCGATTTTTTGCTTTGCAGATAAACAAAACAGTAGTAAGCTCCAGCTGGCTGGCGGGGCAGTGACGTCACTGCCCCGCCAGCCCGTCTCGATATAAGCTGGGCGAGCTTATATCGAGACTCCACCTCTTACAACTCCGCCCACTCGCCCACTCGCCGGGAAAAACATTTGCTCGGCGAAACGCCGCGCCCCCGTTAGATTTTTGCTCCTCGCTCTCAGATTAAAGTTTTGGAATAGCTGTTCTCAGATTAATGTTTTGGAAAAGTTGGCCTAATATTAAATTTTTGGAAAAGTTGGCCTAATATTAAAGTTTTGGAAAAGTTGGTCTAATATTAAAGTTTTGGAAAAGCTGCCCTCAGATTAAAGTTTAAGTGGTTATAAGCACTCCTACGGTTACTCAAAGTTGTTATTATCCTGTTCAAATACGGGCAGAGTGCCTTGCATACGTACGAGTGTTTACCCGCATGTTTTTGCCCAGTACATGTGTTTTTCTTCAAAACGTCTCACCCTTCCTTCCTAAGCTTATTGTAAATCCGGCGCCTATTGTTAAACCGACTGGGTCCCACCCCTAGCCGTGCATTAACCCTTTGAATTACGGCCCTAATCTATGTGTCCATTTTGTTCCCCGCAGGTGGACACTTAAAAAGTGTGAAGAAACGCTGTCCCAGAGTCGTTTCCGACCTTTTTGAGAAGTGTCGTGAAACTTTCCACGAGGAATTGACTTCACACATAAAGCAAAAGCAAAAAGCAGTTGGAAGTGTCGGAAACGGGTAGAAGATGGATATATGAAGAAACTTCTTCATATGTGATGGATATATGAAGAAACTTTCTTCATATATCCATCTACCGCCGGCGACAACTTAGCTATTAGCTAAATTTGAATCTCTCGTGTACTAGTACAAGTAAATCATGACGCAAGCTACAGAGCACAACTGTATATGTGTGTGGAGAGTCTGTATATAAGTGTAGCAGTTATTTGTCGTGGCTCAGAACCGGTTGAAGCAGTTAAGCAGACCAAATTGTCGCAGATCTACGTGCACACGCTGAATGAACAGATAATACACATCAGTAGTCAAACGGCGAGCTTATGAGGCACTAAGGGCCTACGCCGGCCGGCACAGTTAGTGTAGCGGGTTAGGCCGCAAAGCCACTGTGCGCATGCTCGCACACTCATACACTGACCGTGGCAAGTTTCTTGTGGCAGAGTTGGTCGTGGCAAGCCCAACCCAGGCAGGCAACCGATAGCTGGTGACAGCAATCAGGTAAATGGGAACTGACTGGCTGGAATTGCCGTCGTACCTGACCCCGTCTACCTGCTACATGCCCTCTAGCCGTCCGGTCGATAGAGCAGTAACAGAGAAAGAATCATTCATATCACTAAAACATAGCGTCAACAAATTTATTTTAGCAAGGTAGAGACACTACAGAACGAACTGGAAACGGCCGAGACAGCAGAAGGAAATGGCCCAATAAGCAATTGAACAGAGTAAAAAGATTGCGCAGTTGAAGTGAATTGAGAAGTAGTCAATGAGTACAGGCAGCTGGAAGAGGGTGGGACCACTCTCAACAGTCCTGCCGATTCAAGTTTTTGCCTTCTGTCTTTTTGCGGGCAGGTGCTGTTTGGTCGGGTCATCAAATAGGTAGTCGGTGTGGAAGTGGAAGAGCCAATCACAGTTACCAGGGCAAAGCCGCACCTGGCACCGGTAACAGGCCCACCTGGTTTGGGCTCTCTGTTTGTGCGCCTGGCACAGTCCTTTGGTAGCAGGAAACAGACGGTGCATGCTGGAGCCATCAAAGCGCACATTTCTGATAACGTTCAACAATTCGGTGCCGGTCAGTTGCGGGTCTAGTGTTTCGAATTGTTGTTTCAAGTTCAATCCTTCAGGGTCGTCCAACGGTCGTGGCACATGCGACGACGCATTAATTCTGTCGGCCAGCTCTAACAGGGACCGGATCAGCCAGACGCGAAACGGTTTGCTTCTGCATCTTTGTTTGTCGCCGGGGTTGAGGGCAGAATATGCACACAGAGTGTTGTTTACGGTCGCCTTTAAAAAGGAAGGTAAGCTAGCAATTCAAAAGAGTGAAAGGCAGAGATGGGCAAACGGAAGCTAAGGGGTTTGCCCCGCTCAGGCCCTGCCCTACCCCCTCAGCAATTTTCTGGATGAACTTTTACCAGAAAATTACCATAAAAGTATGCCTAGATTAGGTGTATATTATGAGCTAATGTAAGACTGAAAATTACCATAAAAGTAAGCCTAGATTAGGTGTATGTATATTATGAGCTAATGTAAGATTGAAAATTACCATAAAAGTAAGCCTAGATTAGGTGTATATTATGAGCTAATGTAAGACTATTGTAGTGAAAAGTAGGCCAAAAATCGGTATTTAGTAAAATTTCACTTTTAGGCTTACCATTCCCTCAACCCACAATCACTTCCTGCTACCCCTTTAGGATTTGAAAATTTAACACCCCTTCTGCCGAAATGCTATCCCATGTCTGGTTAAGCGTAAAACATAAATAAATAGAAGTGTATACCTCTATGATATAGAAAAAGTACTTCATGTACCAGCCTGAAACAGGAAAATTACCCTAAATTGCGATTAATTAAACGTGGAATAGGGGCTTCGTTATCATCTCTACAGCCGACTTAGGTCAGACCCCTTCCCCAGACATTTTCCCGACCCATCACTATTCTGTTTGTTAGGTTGTTAGGTTTGGTTTTTTAGCAAAATCCAAGACTTGTTTGGTGTCTCATACAGTTAAAATGCTTAAATTGTTAAAGGGCACTTTATGCTACATTGGCGTTAGGGAGTGTTTACGAATTTTCGTAAAAAATTGCAATATTTTGCCAATATTGAGTTTAATTTAGTATGGGACACTGAGTTTGCAATCTGTTACATGCAAAGTAATAAATAAGCTTACGGTAGGCTCTGAAGCGTTTGCTGTACATGGCGATCCGTTGATCACATAAATCTACTGCCCCCATCGTGTTGTTGTACCTGCAATTAACGGTTTTAGGCATCTCCGAACGAACTACGGACTTCCCTTAGGGATCCCTAGACCCCCACATAGAATGCACTTACGTCACAAGAGGTTCCGGTGCCGGGACTTCTGTTCTCACCCATCTGCCGTCGATTTTTGACCGGCGCACCAGAACGAACTCTCTGTCACGGAGATGAGGCACAGAATGCAGCAGAATTACGAGACGGTTGTCTCTCCAGGACGTAACCCCCATGTATTCCTCTCTCCCGTCCTCACAGTTGATCGTGTTCCAGATTTGGTTGAAGTCCCCTGATAATGAATTATGTTCTTTATGTAGTAAATCATTTATTCGAACCTCTTCTCATTGCCGTTCTGCTTGACTCCAACCCATCCAGCAGAAAGCCTTTCTTCATTATCTCGGGGATTTTCTGAGCCGTTCTGCACGTTCCGACGAAGTACGTTTTGTGCTGAGCCAGGTCTTCGACCAAACGCGGGCTAGTCTAAAAACAGTGGAATGGTGTATGCAGGCAGAAGAGAGAATGCACTGAATTACATAGTAATTGTCTGTTATCAGCACATGCCCTTTCCCCAGGAACGACTTTCCTTTCTCTGCCATATTCTCGCCAGAAAGAAGCATCCATACCTATAGTCACTGATGTTGGTTCGAAAACATTGTGTATGGATAGCGTAAACAAATAATCGTTTGCACTGGATAATTATTGAAGTGGTTTACCAATTATTTGGTGACCGTGTTTCCAACGGTTCTACATGTTTGAACTGGCATACTCTCCAAGTCATACCCGAAAGATTGGGCACCCCGACCCCACGAACCCCCTGACGCACACCTCTTCTATTATTGCAGCTTTAATGCTTGAGCTTAAGCAAGCATGTTTGAAAAACGTACCGCGGCACCAATACTCTTCAAAACCGAGAATTTCTTGTACTTCGCGGCATGTGTGAGCTCATGATTCAGGATGTAGCCGTTTTGGTCGGCAAGCACAATAAGCTATAAGCGAAATAGCTGTGAATACTGCTAAAATTAAATGCATGGCACATACACGTAGATTATCCCTGTTTTGGTAGGAAGGCTCGCGGGTCCACGTTAGGAGGTCTAATCGGGGCTGCTTTTCATTCATTCTTCTCGTCAGAGGCAACCGTGTCTTCTTCAATTACTATCTCCTGAAATCGAATCGAAAATTAGAATTGCAAATCTTTACAGTACTTTTAAATTTCAGACACCAAACTTGCTAAGAACGTCGTAAATTGGGGGTTCAGACACAGACATGGGCCGGAAAAATGGGTTGGGAGCATACATGAGCCGAAAAATCCGGAGCGGGTCTGGAGACCTGAGGGGGTCCCCGAAAATAGTCCAAAAAACGCCAATTTTGCCTTAAATAAGCGAAAAATTTCTCCCTCCGGGAGGGGAGAAAAGGGGAGGGGGTATGGGTCGGCGAGGGGGTAAACCCCCTAAACCCCCGGCCCATGTATGGTTGGGGGTAGCAAAATCCAAAAAATGGGGGTGACCCTGCCTGTTTGGGGGTCGCGGCGATTTCAGTGGGTGGGTGGGTGTGTGGGTGGTTGGGGTCGTTTGGGGGTCTAGCCCAAGTTGGGAGGTGGGCTAATCCTGGACCCCCGCGGCCCATGAATGGTTCACACTCAACTCTGACGCTTAAAATTTGCTGATGAGACAAAAAATAATTAACCTCTATTTCTTCATCTTCATTCACATCGTTGGCCATCTCCCTCAATCTTCCGCCGTTTGCCATCAGTTCAGACTCAATGGAGTCTGTAGAAAGTGCAGGGGAGCTTATTTCGCCTATGGCAGATTGAGCATCCTCTTCAGCTACTTTAGCCCCTATATATTAACCTACACAGTAAAGTCGAAACATAGTGCAACTCTACAATTGTACATGTAACACGCCATTCGCCAAAGTTAAAGGGAGTTATGTGGGGTCTGGCGCCGGTAGAGGGTGAAAGCAAAAAATTTTAGGGAGGGGGTTGGGCACTAACAATCGCCAAACATTGCTAGTCAGGACTAAATAACAGCTAAAAAGGCGCTATTGGTGCTGCTCTGTCAGGCGCTATCAGTGCTCTGTCTACCCATCCCCTTTGGCGGATGACCTGTTAGTATGGAAATGCCCGATACCAGTTTGCACTCTACTCCCAAGAATATAGATTTGGAAAAAATTTAAAATTCTGCCAGACCTGTCTGAGAAGCACTGTTACCCAGAGGTGCGTCGGTCCCAGGGCCACCTGTATTCTCTTGATTACCAACCAAACCGGCATCTCCGAAAAATGATCCTTCATCTAAAGGAGACAGAGGACTGCGATAGTCCTCCTCCATTGGTGGATGCTTCTTTTTATAGCGCACCATTTCCGGCTCTCCAAGAGCTTGAACGAACAAAGAGAACCCTGCAAATTCTAGTTCCAGACAGTAAATAAGCCCGCAGTAAATAAGCAACGCAACAACCGACAAAATCGGCCGAAGAGCTAGATGGGTTGATGAAGGCGCAGTCAAAACAAAAGAGTTACACATTATATTTTGGGATTGTGTTCTCAGCATGACAAATTTTTGCCACTCAACTTTCTCATAATCACATAATTATCAACAATAGCATATATGCAACAGGGGGTCTGGGGTCTGCCCCACCCGACCTAGGCCAGACCCCCCGATGGGGACACCCTCCGATTTTTCCAGCAAGTAATTTTTTTAGCAAATTTTAAAGATTTTTTGCAATTTAAGACACAAAAATTGCCAAAATCGCATGTAGAAAAAGCACTTTTTATCTGTATTGCAGCCCAAACCCAAACAAATTCTTAAACGAAAAATAGCGATTTTTTTCGATTTTTGAGCGTTTTTATCCCCCAACCCTGCTCGCAAAATTTGGGCTCAGAGCCCCCCCCCCCCCGACCGGCCCCAGACCCCGCAACGCCCCCTGCCCTTCGGATGACCTGTTACATGTGTGAGCAATCGTATACCGAGACAAGCATTTCCTTAGGGTGCGTTGGCCAGACGAATCGTCGATTTGGCCGGCCACTGAGGGACTATGACTGACGACTTTTTCGGCGGGGTCCGCCAAATTTAGGGGAGAACTACCTTCCCTGCACCCACCTCCCGTCACATAGACAACGGAAATACCTCGATCCTCAGCTGGCCTGGACCGGGGTGTTTCCTTTATCGCTGTGCAACTATCGATGGGAATGAGCTGTTGTATTGACGGCAAACGAATGGTAGATGAATCTGTACGATTGAAACGTGGAACACCTGAATCAGATTCCTTGAACGATAGCCTCCGGGGTCTGTACATGCAACAAATCAATCAGCTCGAGAAATAGGAAATTTATTTATTATTCTCCTGACTTTTATATTTCTTCATCACCGAACGATACAATTGGCGTCTTTTATAACAAGTATACTGCAATTGAAATGACGCCTTGTCTCCCTGGATTTTGGCTCAATCAAGAGATAGCATGAAGGGAGTTATTTCTATTATTAGAATAGCATTTTCTTTCAGGCATACATTTAAACACAACCGAAAAGTCAGCAAGTTAACAAACCCCATAATAAACTCCATTAGCAAGAAGGGAGCGTGAAGCGTTTCGTACAGTTTATTGCATCTTGCACATCAATAGGCGCTTTTGTTTCAAAACTTGGTAAAAGCTAAGTCGATCAGCACTACTATTTGGCGCAACTCGGCGTTAAAATAATGATTACTCTTTATACTTGCTCCCGGAATCCGTCTGTACGTATGACAAAATACAAGAGCAAAATACAGCTGTCGAGAGATCAGGCAGGCACGTTGAGGCAAGTCATAGCATGTAACTAGGACATTTTAGCCTACACTTTACTGAATACGTCTAATTCACAGCTACCAACTATGTTTCAGAGCTAACCTTCCTGTAAATAATGCGTACTAATCGTTACTATCGAAAAAATATTTATAAACCAACGTGATTCATGCTATTCAGGTCAAGACAAGAGTCTGCATGTCCGGGCAGGTTTCTCGGTGGCTACTTCACATATAAAATCAGTCAAAGCTGTTTCTTCGCCTTTAAACGCATGTGTAACGCAGTGAAAAGCAGTTCGCTTCGCATTTAAACGCAGCCATCTGAAATCATATAAATTTCCACACTTAAATATTCTCGACACTTCTAAGCCTCGAATTTCCCGACACATACAGGGTCATTAAGTGTCGGACGATTTCCACACTTAGAGAATTTTTCACGACCCTTCTAAAATTTTTTTCGACACATAGAAACGACTCTGGGAGTACTCCATATGGAGTACCTGTGATTTAAAGGGATAATGTTGCTTTTTGCCTACCCGCCGCCCTATTCAATTATACTCTCTTAGCGGTAGAGAAACTACCTTTCCGGGCCAAGCTTACATTGCATACTTGCCCAAATTGGGTTGTCAACATTCCAAGTGCCGAATTTAAGCACACATACACAAGACATTAGCTCGCATCTTTCAGGTAGAAGAACATGACCCCGTATTCGGAGAGAAGTTTGGTGGTATTTGTACATCACGATTGAACTGTGAATGTTTGCTACTGTTATATCTGCACACCATCGAATCATGTGATAAATGCTGCCCTGTTTTTATTGCAATCTGAGTGTTTCAGGCTCAGACACTTTAGTGTACCAAGTCCTCTATGTTTTGTTCTGTTTTGGGCTCAGACACTTTAGTGTACAGAGTCCCGTGTCTATGTTTCTGACGCAATCATCTGAAAGGTAAGTTTAAAATCCTGCTCTTCAGAGCAGACAGCTAAATGGCGCAAACGTAAGTCGTACAACAAAGCATGCAAAATAGTAAAAATACTTACCCAAAATATTTTCACCATACAGTAGTGTTAGACCACCATAGGAATAGTAGACTCACTTAGTTTTTAACTACATAAGTAAGATCAACCATTCCAAAGGTGGCCCTGAAGAGGGCCGTTGGGTTGGTTTCAGTTCTTTACCACCGGGCTTTTACCCCGCGCATCTTCTCTTTCTCCTCCTTTGTGGGTTGATATTTCTTCTGCACCACCGCCTTTTGCGCACACTTCAATTGGGTACGCTGTTATGAGGTACAGCTCCCCCTCTTCCCCAGAACGACAGGAACCGCGCTTTCCGTTCCCGCTCCTTGGTTGTTGATAAAGCCGGTTCTTGATCCAAACTCCGCCTCGATGATGATGGTGTCACTCTTGAACGTAGGCACACCATATAAGATGGTTCCCGTCATCGCCTCCTCAATAGACACCTCAAACACGCTCTTGTTCTTTACATCGCCGGAGTGACTAGCCGCTGTGTGCTCAAGGCACAATTCCACCGCGCCATAAGCGCTACGTAGCACAAAATTAGCCATCCTAAACCAAGTGATTTTAAACACGGGAAACGGCCTTTTAAGCTGACCATGCCGCCAGCCGTTTGAATTCTAACCAATCAGGCACCGATACTGTAAAGCTCGGCCAATCAGAGAAGCAGTTTTTGACCACCCATTCGTCAAGAGATAAACGGGCATGCACCCAGCTAACGGTTGACGTCATTTATGACGATGCTTGGTCCGCATACCATGTAGAGGGGCATAAAACAGGGTAGGCAAGCAGCTAAAGCATTTTCTACCACCATGTCTTTTGAAGATTGTGACTTTAGTTTTTTAGCTTCCTTCTTTGTCCCTTCACCTGCCACAGCCCTCCCTGATGAACTCCTTTTACTTAACGACGAAAACCGGCCACCCCCGATCTGTTCCACCTCCAACCTCCTCAACCACCCCTCCAACTACCCCCGCTCACCCAACCTCCCGTGCAAGTGCAGACACTCACCCAGACGTTTGAGGAGGAGACACCCGAACCAAAACCGAAAACCATCAGATACACCACTCAAGACGTGCTGGCAAAACAGAGCCTCCACACGGTGTTGAAATACATACAGGAGAGACCAGAAGAGGAGCGCACAGCGCCGATTCCGTTCGAGGTGTTCGAGCAGGCGGCCGCCCGTTACTGCTGTGTGAGAGAGGCGTTCTTAGCAGCCGTGGCGCCAGCGGTGGGGAATGGTAAAAAAAGGGCCTCATACAAAGAAGTCACCGAGAACGAGATAGAGACGGCGGCGGAACGGCTAGGTGCCCAGTGGTGGGCAGTGGAGCTGCGAGAGGAGGCGCGCAAGAAGAAGACCAGGAAGAGAAACAACAACAACAACAATAAACCAACCCAACAGCCCTCTTCAGGGCTACCAGGCGGATTTTGGGTCTCATTTCTGACTTAACTAGGAGTGAGTCCATTATCTGTTTGGTAATTGTTGGGAGCATCGTTTGTGGTAAGTCTGTTTATCTCTCTTTGCTCTGGTGAGGAGCTACTTTTTATCAGTTTTTATTTCTTATTTCAGCAGCTACTGTTATTTTAGTCAAAACTGTTAGGGTTAAGAAACTTAGAAAACTGTCCGGTGTTTACCCAATTTCTCAAGGTAAAATCCAAATTCCTTTCACTATAAAAGGAGTAGTTTCTGAAAATTCAGTCATTGTACTTTTTTACCTGCTCGAGAATGGCGGCGCAAGATTTGCCTGTTGAGCTAATGTTGAGTGACGAGGAGGAGGAAAAAATTGATCTGGCAGAGCTGCTCTTTACAAATGAGAAAGAGGAGAAAATAGATTTGGCAGAGTTGCTTTTTGATAGCGAGACCACTGAACAGAAAGCGGCGAAACAAGACAAGCCGGAACAGGAAAAAAGCGATAATGATGACTTGAAGGAGGTTGAGGAAAACACTGGCGATACTAAACCAGACACCTGCAAAATCAAAAAGAAGCCAATGTGTCGCAAGAAGAAACGGGTGGTTCCTATAGCTCGCAAAAATGGACACTGTTGTGTGATAAAGATTTACCTGTAATAGTTGTGTCTGATACACGGTAAAGTCAATAAGTTTATTCTGTGGCTCGCAGGCCGTATCATTTCTTGAACAAGCATTTAGCATATACATCTCGCATTTTCGTGTTCACCTCGATGCAGCTGTCACACAGCGGGAATTGCACGATTAGTTTTCTGTTCAGCTTCAACGTCGGCATGGTTCTGGACAGTCTGAAACACGGTTCGCACATGTATGCCGAGTAGGAAAGTAGCGGCTGCACTACCTTCAGCGTTTCCAACGAGACTGGGCCGGACAGAGTCCGTTTCGGTAGAGGGACCACCTTGGCTTCTTTCCACGGTTCCTCGGAGCGTTGCAGTTTCGGCAGAGGCGGCTGATCCCAGCGGGTTTTTCTCGGCGTCTGAGGGGTTGGAGGGGGTCGTTTAGCCATTTCCCCATCGACGTGCAGTGGAGGTGTGCTCAGCAGAGCCTTTCGTTTGGCGATTCGCTTTTTCACAAGTTCCAAGTCCAGAGGTCGCAACGGTTTCCATCGGCGTCTATGTAGAATACCTCGCATGTGGTTGACGAGGTTGCCTCGAGCGCGGAAGGTCCGGTTGCACGGTTTACAGTAGCAGTTTTTGTAGTCCTCCATTGTCATTCCATCGCGATCCAAGAGCTGCTGCAGAGACAAACGAGCCGCCATCTCTCACCAGTACAACAGCAACAATGAACAGAAACTGAAAAATTCGGCTAACAGTAACTTTCAGTAGTTTGTCCGCGGACAAACTCGGATGACGTCACCAATATTGATACAAACTCTGTTGACGTCATCAATCGCGATACAAACTTGGTCCGCAGACAAATTCGCTATACAGGGCATACATGTAACAGGGGGGGGTCTGGGGGGGTCTGCCCCCCACCCTAAATCGGCCAGCCCCCCCCCCGGTTGGGGACCCCCCCCCCCCCGAGACGATTTCACCGACCCCCCCCCCCCTCCGATTTTTCTGGCAAGTAAATTTTCGAGCAAATTTTTGCAATTTTTTACAATTTCATACACAAAAATTGCCAAAATCGCCTGCAAAACAGCACTTTTTAGCTGTATTTCAGCCCAAATTAGCGATTTTTGGCAATTTTTAGCCAAAAAATTGCGATTTTTTCGATTTTTGAGCGTTTTTTAGTGCCCACCCCCCTCCCCCAAAATTTTGGCTCAGACCCCCCCCGGCCGGCGCCAGACCCCCCCCAACCCCCCCTCCCCCCATCGGCGGATGACCTGTTACATGTATGATAAAGGGGGTTGAAATTTGAGGTTAGTCATTCTTGCTGTTTTGCCTACTATTGGAATGTCGCTTTTGGAAGCTATCTCTACTCTCTCTCTCCCTCAACTTCACTCCCTCGTGGACAGTGGCATCTGGAGGAACCAACCGGCTATCTGGACAGCCATTTTCGACCGTCTGCACCAGCTCATTGTGGAAGGCGATGAACCCAGCATCTGGTTAAACCACCCCGATTTCTGGGACGTGATCTACGGCAGTGACTTTGATGACGTAAGTGGTTTCTTTGTGTTGTGTGTTGTTGTGTTGAAATGCAGTTATTGTCCCGCCCCGGTACTCTGTTCGGAGTCTCAGTCATTCAAATGTGTTAATTGTCTTCATTAATAGTGTAATTAGAGCGTTAGTTTCAGGAACCCTCGCTCAGCCCTCCCTCCGGCGATGGAGCCTCGGTCAGTCAGAATCAGGTGTGCTATTTACAATTTTGAACGTGTAAATTAAAGCGTTCGTTTCAGGAAACATCTGTCAGTCACCGCTCGGACGATGTAGCCTCAATCAGTCAGACTCAGGTGTGTTAATTACAATTTTTTAATAGTTTAATTGGTTTGTTTTAGGAGCCCTCGGTCAGTCAACCCTCCGGCGATGGAGAAGCCTCAGTCGGTCAGCCGGAAGTAAGCTAATTATGGTTTAATTTATCCAAATAACTACCGTACGTTTCAGCCAGTCAATGAGGAGGAGGACAACGAGATTTGGGTGTTAGCCAGTCAGCACGGGGGTCAGCCAGATGCCCCCGAAATCGATGTAGACGCACACGCAGACATCAGCGCCTCGCACCAAGTAGCGGTCAAGCGACTCAGAACCACCGGCACCCAGTTCGAGCTCGTCTTCAGAGACCTGGACAGCGTCAGAGATCTCCTGGAACTCATCCACCAGACTTTTCAAGTAGGTGCTTTTTATTCTGGTAAACTGTCTGTGTAATAAAGTGCACAGCAGTAGTGTCTACGTACGTACGTCCCTGCCCACTGCGCGTGAGTGCTGTTGCTATAGTGTGTGCGCTCAATACCGTACAGAACTAACTGTTCAAAGAATTAAGTATTTTGTGTTGTTGGTGTTTAAAACAAAAAAAAAACCTTTTTACACTTTTTACACGTATTGAGTTCACACAGGGCGGTAAAGTGTATCATATGTACGTGCCCGCGGCGCATAATAATAATTGCTGCCCGCTGTGGGGAGAATTTTCAAGTCTTTAATGACGTGTTGGTGTTTCTTTCGCAAGATTTAAAATTTCTCCTTTATGACTGCGGTACGTACATCATCAGTCAGGGATTTAGAGTGTGTAATACAATCAGTCAGGGATTTGGTGTACAGTACAGTCAGGGTGCAACAGGTGCATACAGTCAGGGATTTGGTGGGTGTAATACAATCAGTCAGGTAGTGTGTAACAGGTACAGTATGTACATAGAGTCAGGGGTTTGGTGTATACAGTATGTAGATCAGTAGGGTACAGTACGTACAGTGTGTAACAGGTACAGTACGTACATAGAGTGTGTGTGTCAGGTATTTGGTGTCACACGTTGGGTGTTTATTAGGGATGACGTACTGCAGTCAGAATGTGTCCCTTTTATTGAGACAAAAACGTGTTTTCAGAGATTGCTGGACCGCGCTTTTGCGGATGGAGAGCCCACCGACCGTGTCGGCCTACAGATCAACCACCCAGGTCTAGAACAACCGATCCTCATCCCGTTCCACCGCCAGAGCCAGATGTCTGTCGATAAGATCCTTAATACGGTCCAGAAGGTCCTCCAGTCGCGTCAGACGTTCTCCCTGGACTCGCAGATTTCTGTGCTGTTCACCAGAATCGCTACCCCGGCTGGAAGCGGCGGAAAGCACATGTTCAGAGGCAACTTCGACGAGTGGTTCGCAGAGAGGATGACGGGCCATGGGAGCTGCTTCTATCAAGTCAGAAACAAAGATGAGCTCTGTTTGGCCAGAGCCATAGTGATTGGAATCGCCCAGTTGGAGAAAGACGAGTCAGACCAGAAGAAGCGCGAATGGCGAAGAATAAAGGATGGCGACTGGCACAGGGACTACCTACAGAGAAACCGGGCTAGAGCGCTGATGGAGAGAGCCGGTCTGGCGGGGCACCAAGGTCCCTGCGACATCGAGCAGCTACAAGCGCTGCAGAGAGCTACTCCCGAGTACAAACTCAAGTGTTGGTCCAAGGAAGCCTACTGCGCCAAGGTCTTCGAGGGCAACGTCGCCTCCGACAGAGTAGTGCACCTGTTCCACTACAAAAACCACTTTTGCATCATCACTCAAATGGCGGCATTCTTTGACTACTCCTATTGGTGCGAGCAGTGCGAAAAGGCCTACGACCACAAAGAAGACCACAAGTGCTCTTCCATGTGCCGAGCCTGCCTCAACCGACAGCCCTGCCACTTCGAAAACTGGACCAAATGCAATGACTGCAACCGTCTGTTCGTCAGCCAACACTGCTTTGACAACCACAAGCAAGAAGCCCAGCAGAATGGCAACAAACGAATGAAGGTGAAGACAACATGTGAAAGGCTGAAACGGTGCCCCCAGTGTGGTGTGACGATCGACCGAAACACCCGTGGCCAACACCAGTGCGGCATGTCTCAGTGTACCGTTTGCCAAAAACAAGTGGACCCAATCAACCACCAATGCTACATGCAAACCATAGAAGACCCAGAAGAGGAAAAGACCCCACCTTGCTTCATATACTTCGATTTCGAGACAACGCAAGACACGGTGGTGGGTGAGACCGATTACGGCCACATGTTGCAACACCAAGTCAACTGTTGCGTTTCTCTCAAGGTCTGCGACCAGTGTTAGACGGCACCCGAAGCTCCCTGTCACCGGTGCGGCGCTAACAAGTTTAAAGTCTTCCTCGGCCCGGACTCCTGAAACGCCCTCTGCAAATACCTTTACAGCAAGGAGAACATCGGCTGTACGGCGGTTGCGCACAACGCCCATGGCTTCGACAGTCAATTTTTGTTGGACTACCTACACGAGCAATCGGTAAAACCGGAACTGATCATTAGGGGGTTAGAGATCCTCAAGCTGGAGGCCGTCAAGATCCGGGTCATAGACAGCCTGAACTTCCTACCCATGCTGCTCAGCGCTATTCCCAAGGCCTTCGGTCTCACCACCTGCAATGGCCATTTCCCCCACTTTTTCAACAAGGCTGATAACTGGAACTACGAGGGCCCTCTGCCAGACGCTTACTTTTATGGGCCGGGCAACCTGAAGCCCAAAGACAGAGACGCATTCTACAAATGGTACAACAAGGAGAAGCGGGAGATGGAAGAAGAAGGGCGCCTGTTCAATCTACAGCGAGAACTGATCAAGTACTGCAAAGCCGACGTGTTGGTGCTGGCCCAAGGTTGCATGAAGTTCTGGGACGACTTTCTGGGCATCACCTTTATCGACCCTCTGGCCCAAGCTATCACCATCGCCTCAGCCTGCAATCTGGTGTTCCGACGCAACTTCCTCAAGCCAGACACCATCGGCATTGTTCCCGACAAAGGCTACCGCAAAGAAGAGCGACAAAGCATAAAGGCGATCAAGAACCTGAAGTGGTACTCCCGAGAGCTAGAACTGGCGGAACGAGAACAGTACATACAACACGCCCACAATCAAGGAGAATTCAGAGTCGGCCCATACAAGGTGGACGGCCTGTTGCGCTCAGTTCACAACCAAGACCTGAAACAAGTCTACTCCTACCACGGCTGCGTTTACCACGGTTGCAAGAATTGCTTCAAGGACCATCAGAAGACTCTATTCACCGGATTGACAGCGCAAGAAGCTTATGAGCGCACCGTGGAGCGACGTCTCTATCTGGAAAGACAGGGCTACCAAGTGGAGGAAGTGTGGGATTGCGCAGTGGACGCTATGCTAAAACGAGACCCCGATATGCGCGCTTTCTTTCAATCTGTCAATCTGCCTGAACCGATGGACCCCCGAGAGGCATTCTACGGAGGCCGGACCAACGCCGCGAAGCTGTATCACAAAGCGAAGGACGGCGAAAAAATTCACTACATAGACGTCTGCAGGTATATTGTAATACAATGATTTTGTGTTAAACTAATTTTGTTTCAGTCTGTACCCGTGGGTGTGCAAGAACGGCGAGTTTCCTATTGGCCACCCTTCTGTTCTGACAGACAACTTCCGACAGGTGACTGCCACGTCTCAACCGTACAAGGGCCTGATCAAATGTAGAGTGCTCCCTCCCAGACGTCTGCTACACCCCGTTCTGCCACTCCGTTCCGGGGGCAAGCTCTGTTTTCCTCTCTGCAAACTCTGTACGGACCTGCGCCAGTCTGAGGCCTGCCAGCACACAGAGGAGGAGCAATCGTTTTTGGGGTGCCTGGTGCACCATAGAGCTGTACAAGGCCTTGGAACTGGGCTACACAGTTCTGGAAATTTCTGAAGTAAGTTATTATTTGTTTGACAGTAGTACATTTCTATTTTACAGGTGTGGCATTACGAACACTGGTCCAAGTACGACGGCGTTGACTCGGAAACGGGCCTGTTCACCGAGTACATCAACACCTTCCTCAAAATCAAACAAGAGGCGTCGGGATGGCCGGACTGGGTCGAGGCGGAGGCGGACAGACAGCAGTATGTGCAGGACTATGAGAGGACAGAGGGAATTCTGTTGGACTCAGCGAAAATCGAAAAGAACGGCGCTCTCAGACAATTGGCAAAGCTGTGCCTGAACAGGTTTTTCTTTTTTACTTTGTTTACTTTGCATTAACAATTTTGTTTCAGTTTCTGGGGCAAGTTCGGTCAGCGAAACAACTTGGGTCAGCTCGAATACTTTACGGAGCCAGCCAGCTACTTTGACACAGTCTGCGACCCAGCCAATGAAGTGTCTGCCGTCCGACTGATCAGCGAGGCCTTGGTGGCCGTCAACTACAAGAAGGCGGAGGATTTCGTGGAAGCCCTGCCACACACTAACAGCGTAATCGCCGCATACACCACCGCCCAAGCGCGCCTCAAGCTCTACAGCCACATAGAACCGTTGCAAGAGAGAGTTTTATATTTTGACACAGGTATTTGGTTTGTTTACTTTTGGTGTCTAATTTCTTTAATTTCAGACTCCATTATTTACCTCTCCCGGCCGGCCGAGGACGTTTACGAGCCACCGACGGGCGACTTTCTCGGCGACATGACGGATGAACTCAGCTGCTACGGCCCCGGCAGTTACATCAGTGAATTTGTATCTGGTAAGTTCCAAAATTTTGCCTATTTCACTCTGTATGTACGTATGTTTTAGGCGGTCCTAAACAATACGGACTGCACATCTGGTCGACCAAAGAGCGCAAATTCACAGATGTAGTCAAGATTCGCGGCTTCTCCCTCAACGCCACCACCGCCAACTGCCTGAACTTTAAAACTCTCAAAAAACTGGTACTCCTCTTAATCCAATCGGGTGCCAAGGAGAGCATAGACGTTGTAATACAACGGATCGAAAGGACGCAAGGCCGCAAAATAGTGACAAAAACCACCAAGAAAACGTACTCTGTTGTATACGATAAACGGGTTGTTTTGCCGAGTGGCGAAACGCTGCCGTTTGGTTATTGAGTTGTGCTGAGCTGAACTCTACTGCCTCTGAGTTATGCTGACTGTCTCTACTGAGCTGAGCTCTGATTCTTTTTGTCTGATTTGTGAGCTGATTGTGTGAGCTGGATTTTACTGTGATATTTTGGTAATAAATGAATACTAAGAAAATCGCATCTGTTTGCAAAAGCGACCCGAAAATAGCACCAATCTTCTGCGGTGTTTACCCTTCAGACT
This sequence comes from Sabatieria punctata, assembly GCA_030248155.1. Taxonomy (NCBI): domain Eukaryota; kingdom Metazoa; phylum Nematoda; class Chromadorea; order Araeolaimida; family Comesomatidae; genus Sabatieria; species Sabatieria punctata. Next base: position 33,013 of record JASANB010007265.1, on the reverse strand, counting down.
GTCTGCCGAATAATCCTCCGCATCCTGCCGCTTTTGTAATTAACACAGACCCAAAATCCAAACCAGGAAAACATTGGGTTGCGCTATACATAGACCAAGAAGGATTCGGAGATTACTTCGATTTGTACGGCAAACAACCGATTCTCAAGTCCTATCTGAATCAAAACTGTGTGGAGTGGCAGTACAACGCTAAACAATTGCAAACTCCACTTAGTTCGGTTTGCGGCCAGTACTGTATATTGTTTCTGTATTTTCGGTGCAGAGGCGTTCCTCTAAAAACTATTATCGACCAATTCAGTTCAGACTTTGTAAAGAATGACACTTTGGTCTTGAATTTTGTGAACAAGAGATTTAGTATAAATACCGAGCTAATCGACATACAGTTTATTGTTGATCAGATTGCCAGAGAGTTTAGGTAATGTTTCCCGGCAGTTCACTGTTGCTTTCACTAAAGACTGTTTGGAAAAATGATGAGGAAAAGCAAAAGATATTGCGTTCCATTTTCACAACAGCCTACTTGGGCGAATTGAAGAAGAAACTTAAATGGATTATTTAGAATCGCTGTTACGCTTGCAACCCCGACTGCGGAGGACCGGAAGACAAACCCCACATGTGTACCGAGTACACTAGTCTGGAGAAAGCAATCGCCGATTACGGAGACAGAGCCGCAGCTCTAATCAACAACGAAGCTAAATGGCGCATTTGTCGCAGTTTCTGGGATTCCATTTACGAGCTGGAGCCGGGCAGCAGCGTCACAGACAAAGATGCGTTCCAGTTCTTGCAAAAAGACAATTTCTATCTGCTTGGGACGGATGAGGTGTGGAAGAAGGAGTTTCGTGCAGCTGTAGGCAGTCTGTTCTGGACTATTGACAAAGATTTATATTGACTTACACAGTGTAATCGAAATAAACCGTACATTGACAGTCAATACTCAGCATATTATCGAATTCGGCGTAACAAATCATTTCGATGCCTCCGGCCGGTATGTTTTCACCAAACTGTATCTCCACCGAAGTGCTTCCTTCGCGTATGAGCTGCCAGTGAAGTCCGTCTTGTTTGTCCGGGCTTAGATCGAACACCAGCAGACAGTGAGAGTGTTTAAAATCGTACAGCGAAATATAGTTGCCGGTGTCGTCTTTGGAGTTGCCCAAACTTTCGTACAACTGTACGTACGGCCTTACAAACTCGCTCCCGTTAAAATTCATCGTAAGTGGCTCTCTAGGGTACACCACTCCCGCAGCAGACACTTTAGCAGATGTCATCGAATAGTTTTTGAACAGAAACGGCGATTTCTGGTAATTTCCATAGAAAGCATCCAAATCAACGAACCCTATCACCAAACGGCGAGGAATTTGGCCGTTGAATAGAGTATTGGAAGGAGTAGACCTGCGTCCTTCCGCGATATGCAGTTGGCAGTGAAGTGCAGGTGGCCTTCAACCATATGCCACTGGTAGGCACTTCCCTTTAATGACATCTGAACGAGGGGGCTCTGTGCCAACTGATTATCTGCTGCCGCGGCTTCAGTGGCAATGAAGTCTGAGAAACGCTGAGTTAGATACCTGGCCATGGCATAAATGTATGCCTGTTCAAGATTATCCTCATCCAGGCACTGCTCGATAGCCTTCTGGGTCCTCCAGTGGGCCAAAGTGTCTCTGAGCTTCCGAAGGCTGCTCTCAATCTCTTGGAGCTGCTCTTGGTCTGTTTCCTGGCCCATTTCTTCCTGGTATGCCTCAATCGGAGCGATCAACAGCTCAGGGTCGGCTCGAACTTGGTCCTCATCAAGCCCAGGAAAAAAGTTTTTGTCAGAGTCTGAGGAGGGTTGCAGGTATGGTCTCCACTCTTCATCTTGTGAGTAGGGGATGCAGGGCCTGATGGCTTCAGCGGTATTGATGATTCGGGTTGTGATTACATGGTGAAGGGGGTAGTCTGCACGGACAACTACCTGCACCAAGTCCCCTGTTCCAAGCCGGTTAAAGGCGTCGGTGTTGTTAGCGGGGTCTTCTAGAGTGTTGTAGGGCAGAACTGCCATTTGGTCCTCTCCATTAGAAAAGAGCTTGACATGCCTGTGTCCATTCACCAATTTAACTAGGCCGTAGGTAGTGAAAGTTTCTGCATCTTCTATGGTATGACTCATGCTGGTGGCATGCCACTTGTGAGTGCCATCAGGGCGTCGCATCATCCTAACTTCAACTGTCACCGTCTGGTTGCGGGTGAAGTGGTTGGTGAGGGGCGCCACTACAGGGGGGTCAAAGGTGGTGAATGGTTGAAATCTACCAATTCCATTGGCGTACTGCTGTGTCTCAAGGTGGAAATGGTGAGTGACCCAGATGCATTGGATGTCCCTGTGGCGGAAGCGGAAACCATTTCCTCCTGGTCGCAGCAGACTGGCTTTTCCAGCAGCGCGATTGCCAGTGAGTTCTGTCAAGATGAGCGTGTCTGTCTCTACACGTTCCACTTCTGCACTGACTCGGTACAGGCGTCGGCTCACATGGCTAGCTACTGCTTTGTATGTCCGTTGTCCAGCACGCCATCCATCTTGACAGTGATCCTGACAACTTCGCCAATCTGGAGCGGTTGGTTGTCCTCTTCAACAGTGGCATCATCATAGTAGCAGTCCATGCTGCAGGGGAAGGTAGATGGTTCATAGTAGATAGAAGCGCGAACCAGCTGTTTGGGACTAGCGAAGTCCTCCAGTTGCTGGGGCACAGCTGGGATGAAGATGGGGGTGAAATCATCTCGTCCTCCTTGCTGGCGGTTGGGCATCACAGTCGCTAGGGTGGCCCAAGATGGGTCAGACGTCTGAACGGCTCCAACCAGCTGGGGTTGAGCCATTTCTTGGTCCACAGGATAACTTGAATACTCGGATGTAAGGGCGGCAAGGGCTGATGAGAAGGCAGCTGGATTCAGGATCCTGCTCCTGGCTTCAGGCGACGACAGCATCAGCAGTGCATACTCGGATGCGTTAGGAGTTGCCCTGTAATCAAAAGAATTATACAGAGGTTCAGGCAAAGCATCAAGATCGTTTGCAGAGTACTCAAGATTTGGGTCATTATGGCCAAATTCAGGACAGTCAGCAATTTGCTGAGTCAGTTGCTCAGACTGAGGTTTGACAGGGCTTTGCATTGTGGAATGACCAGGGGTGGTCAGAAAACAAGCGCCAACAAAAGAGTGACCACCATAATCAGTGGGATCAACTATTTCCTGTATTGCTTGAACGTTTGCTGCCAGACTTTGTTGCTGCTCTGTGTACTGTGATAAAGTGCTGCGTAATTGCTGTATTTCTTGTACCAAATTGTTATTACATTCAGATTGACTGGAACTAGGTACATTAGCATCATCAAATTAATCATAATCACACATTACAGCACCAACAGTGGGTCCTCTCCTGGGTACAGGGGCATAGAAAGTTCTTGCTTGTCGATTGCCACGGTAGGGAATGCCTGAGCGTGGGTATGTCTGTCGTTGTGACTGCTGTCTGTTGAAGGAAGTGGGCTGTGCGTTAGAACTGTAGCGTTGACCAGCAGGACCAGGTTGTCTGCCGTAGAAGCTTCGTTGAGCAGGCTGAGTCCATTGACGAGCTTGACCAGAGAAGCAATCGCGGGCCATGTGTCCATAGCGCCCACACTGGTAGCATTGCGGTCCTTGACGTCCAACGGCTCGGGGTTGCATCCTGCGTTGTCCAGCTCTCCAAGAGGAGGGGTTGGAACGACCTCGGGGATCCTGCATACTTGGATGACCTCTTCTGGGTGTTGATCCACGTTGGCTTGAAGTGCTAGGGTTGGGACCAGTTTCATTTCCACTGCGATTCTCCATCATCTGGGTGACAGCTGACACAATGTGAGGGAGGTTGTCTGAAGTTGATCCAGTTTGCACAAATCCAGAGTAAGCACCAAGGTTGGGGAGTGGCATCTTGGAGTGATCGCGGATGGCTTCTTCAATCCTGGAAGCTAAGTCTTCTGCATCTTGTAGATTTTCAGCTGCACCTGCCATGTTGTAGTGGAATTGTAGAGTTTCACGCAGACCACTTTGAAAAATGCCCAGTAACATAGCATCGCGCATTACAGGTTCAACACCTTGGGTGGCACTGCGGCCACGCGTTTTTAAGCGAGTCATAAATTCGGAAACAGTTTCATTTTCACCTTGTTTCATGTGTATAAGGTCTGCCATACAACGGCGCGTGTATTCCCTAGGCTCTAGCCGGTTTTTCAATTGTTCAATTAATTGTTGATAATCGTTACGTACAGCCTCTGGCAATTCTCTATATACATCAAAAGCTCAGGAGCCAGGTTTCAAATAGTACGGTAATACTTGATGATGAACGGCGTCATCAGCACCCAATGCAGTGGTTACAGTATTAAAATTATCCAAAAATCGGCCAAATGAGTCATACCTGCCACCAACAAAATAGGGACACAAAGTACCAGCATTGCTAATAAGTACTGAGAAGGGGTTAATTTGTAAGGCATGGTTCAGGTCAGGGATGTGAGGTGGGAAAAAAACACCGGAAAAAAACTGTTTTTTTCCGGAAAAAAACCGGTTTTTTTCCTAAGGGTCGGAAAAAAACATAAATCGCGGAAAAAAACTCAAGCTAAAAATAGCTAATTTACGTCATTTTTCGTTAAAAAAATGGACTTTTGCTATGTATAATAGGCCATACTGACTCAAAACTGTTAGAAAAACAACAAAAAAGACCAAATTTGGCATGAAAAAACAAAAATGCAAACTGCTGTAAGAAAATTTGCATATAGCGTTATTTGTGGAACCTGTCAGGCACTGTTTCATGCCTGTTTCGTGATTTATATCAATGTAACACGTGTATTTCTGGTCTAACAAGACTGAGGAAGGCGCTAGAAAGCGTTAGGAATCATAAAACCAGCCTAGGATACTCAGAACTTGGGCTGGAGTTTTTTTCCGCGATTTAGGAAAAAAACCGGAAAAAAACCGGAAAAAAACTGGAAAAAAACAGGCCGAGGTTTTTTTCGGAAAAATATACAACCCTGGTTCAGGTTATTCTGTAAGTTTTGATTATTCAATTCTAGTAACTGAATACGGTCAGTTAATTGCTGCATATTCTCTTGTACCTGGGCAGCGGCTTCGGCGTTTGGGTCCTCCATAACTTCTGAATCTGAATACTCGGATGCAAATAAAATACCAGGTGCGAGTTCAATTGACTCAGTGCTGGACGTAGACTGAGACGAGGACAAAGGGGATCGTGAGCGTGAACGTGGTAGGTTACCTGTTGCGGCGAGTTGTCGTTCCCGGTTGCGCAATGGATACCGACACTGATTAGCCACGGTTTTCTGCAAGGTCTGCAATCAACCGACGAGTGACAAGTAAGTAGACTCCAAACAAGAAACCAAGTAGTGCAAACACAATAATACCAGACATGACTTTGCATGCAAGGCTGAATGAACAGCACATTAAAGGTACAAGCAGCTGCTATAAACTCAGGCGTAAATTTGCATTAGCGTCTGTGTACGCTACTAGGAACAGAATTCTGAATACTCGAATGTATTGCACCTCCGGCCCACTTGTCTATTTGGGGACTTAGGCCTGACTTTTAAACTTTAGCAACTCGTGCGCTGTTTGCGCGTTGAAGCGGTACTTTAGTAAAATTATTTGGCAAGTATACTTTGATTAGGCCGGCAATTCTTTGCATCAACTCTGTACTCGGGCCAATTCAACTCAATAACAATGCGCAGCGCTCAATTTCTGTCAATAAGGCTAAATAATTTTGATTTCTATCGCAAGGCGGGCCAACTTTTCGGTGCAGCCAAAAACAACTTCTACAGTATGCGGGCCAAATTAATTCCAAAATACAATGCGTCTCAGGCAACTTTCACTTTCAGTATTTGTCAAAAATAAATTTGAATTTTCAATGCGCAGGCGCCGCTCAAACAGCACTAATTTCAATGCGCCTCAAAACAGTACAGTAGTCAACACTCTTCGGACCTTGCTTCAATTCTTTGGCCAACTCAAACTCAATTTCAACTTATCTTCACGGCCGATACAAAATTTCAGACCAATTCGACTCTGTCAACACAATTTGGGGCCCGTTACTCTTTCACTTTGACTTGACTCAACAGTCTGACACCTTCGAGCTCGGTAATCGGTACAACTTTCCTCGGCGGCCGGTACACAATTCAACCTCGGCGGCCGGTACACACTTGCTACGTAGCAGAAACTGAATACTCGGATGCGGGTACGCACGCTTTTGCGTAATTATGTGCCTTTCTGTGGCACTCGCTTAGGGCTACTGGTCCTGCCCTAACTGTCTACACTGACCCTTCTCAAAACTGGGCGGAGTCGGTACCAGCTCTCCCGCCACAGTCAGTAAACAATCCACTTACTTGTAACTATCAGGCAGATGGCCGGTCCGGGCTGACAGCTACAGGCTTTCTGACAACTTGGGCGTCGAGGCGGACTGGTTGCCCAACCGTCTCCCAATGTCGTCGTCTGCTGGCGATCTTTTGACCACTAACTCTGACGTCGCGATCTTCTCGACCGTCACACTGGCCTCACTCCCGTCGTGGTCACCAGTTATGTGACGATCGGGCCGCTCGGGTGGCGATCCTCACACTAAAGGTAAAGAGAGTTAATATGCGGGATTCGGGAATTGCTTACTGACCTGAGCGAGAGAACTGGAAACTAATAACTAAAAACTTTTATTTTTAACGCCCGTCACAGTTCAAAACGTACCGTTCATTTGCATACTCGGATGGGGTAGGGTCGTCGCTTGCTGCTGGACTAGCACACGGCGTGCATACTCGGATGTACAAACAGAGCAAGCGCGTAACGTGGGCACATATATGCCTACTTCGTTTGTATATGTATATGTATATATACATATACAAACAAAATTTCAATATTGCATATTTTTTGTATATTTGTATATTAAGAATATTATAAATTTTCTGCTGGAAAGCATGATTTCGACAAACCAGGTGGGTTAGGGGTACCATGACGGGTGTCATTGTCATATGGTAGGGCGTTGTAGGGCTAGCCAACATGAAATATTCTCAAATTGCATGAGTGAGTGTATTCCGATTTCAGGCAGTTCTCCCAAGCGGTGCGAACTCTATTAAGTGATACTGCCCTCAGTCTAAGATTTTTACCAGCTAAAATTTATGTTGTTGCTAAAACTCAGGCTTTTTAGGATCTGTAATAACAAGAAATTTTGTGTGCGGTGTGGGTAAGTCACCGGTGGTCGAAAATCTTTAAGTAATACAAATGCTAGCAACAAATTCAAACTTACGCTTTAGGTACACCCCTTTGTTTTAGGTTAACAGGTATGTTAAGGCTTAGGCTCTGGCTTTAGTCTTCGATTCAGGCCTACTAGGCTCGTACATAGGTATAGTTTTAAGCAGAAATAGCCCCTGAAATCGTTATTACGCATCATAGGGAGAATGGATGAACGGGTTTATCTGAAAAAATAATAACACGTTTAAAACTGGGATGAAACGAACAGGGAAACGTGCGGGATTCGATTATCAATTTCGTCGTTGAGCGTGCCTACTATTCCATTTTTTCGTTTCAAACAGCAAAACTCATTGCGAAATACTTCTAAAACGAAGATGAATAATAGTTGGTCTTAATGCAGATGAGGCTAAACCGCAAATTTAACAAATTCTTCTGGAAAAGTTGAAGACTTAGGCTCAAAATACAAAAACACCCGAAGAAACTGTAAAAATATCTCAATTACCGTAGGAAAGTGGCCAGAATGTGCTAAACTACTCACTGCAAAAATATACAAATGAAAATATACAAACCGTTTGTATATCAAGTCTGTTTGTATATGTATATTGAATATTGCATCAGCAGTCCATTTGTATATGAATATGTATATGTATATCCAAAACATTTGTATATATATTCAAATTTGTATATGTATATTTGAATATACAAACCCACACTACAAGCGCGACCACTACTGACTGTACCGACTGATTAGTCCTGGCCTTGGCAGATCTTAAAAAGGGCCTCAAAACCCGGTTTCTGGGGCCGCGTAGGTTTGACCTGGGGGAGCAACGGCACGAAAGTCGGCCTTGCTGGCCCCAACTCATCCATTAGGCGGCTCGAGACACAGGGCGTTAATGAGGTTCTGTCAGAGCGAGGGCTACCAGAGCGAAACCTTGAGACACCAACAATTTTAACGATACTATCTACGCCGCGCGCAAAAAGGTCACTTTAAACTAGTAAAAACAGGCAGTTAAGAATAACAAATCCGTCACGTTCACACATTAACGTACTTAAGACAATCACCTTAGAAAAGCCTATAAAAGCGTGGGTTTTTAGACATCCAGTAGGTTGTAGTTTCCTAAAATACAGTAAAATAAGTACATATTGTCACATAGCTTTGTCGTGCTCTCCTGGGCACGACAATACTGTCTCCAGCATACAATGTATGTAGTTGGGCAGTTGGTTAGGTTGATGAGGACGGCCTTCACGGTTCCGCGGTAGTCCTCATCAATTAGGCCGCCCAACACGTGTACTCATTTAATGGCTAGCAAGGATCGATCCTTCAGCATACCGCAGCAGTCCATGGGTAAGTGAACTGCCAACTGAGTGTCTATGGTGCAAGGGGTGTGTGGTTGCAGCAGAAAAGTGTTTGGCGTTGGCATGTCGATGCCCGCTGCCCCAGGCGAACCATACTTGGGCGGTTGTTTCCAACCTCCTTGGAGGTTTTAGGGCATTACTGGGTAGCCAGTAGGGCAGTCACCAGTTTAGTGCCGTTTAGACATTGTGATCGGCATTATAGCATTGATATCGTTGTTGTTGCTTAGAGTCAGGCTGATGACTTTCTAGAGTGGACAGTCTCAGTTGTGTAGTAAGTTTGGGCACCATTGTCAGTCCAAAAGTCATGTGTTCAGCTTCAGCAGTAGACACTGACTCAGTAGGAGTCAGGAGAGGAGAAGATTGGGTAGAGGTGGTGACACAACTAGGCGCAGGTAATGGCGAGCTTTTCGCTTCAGCCAACCTCTGGTGAGTGGCAGGCCTGCGCTGGTACACAATTTCTAGCTCCTCGGTGAACGTTAAAATTTTTCGTTGATTCAGAGGCAAGGGTACAACACCCTCGGCTTTCAGAACAGGGGATGTGCAGCCATGGAGGACTCAGGCTGACAACAGATTCAGCGTTGAAGGTTACAGTATACAGCAAGGGGTTTAATAGAGGTAGTTTCGGAACAGGCGGACCATGGGTTGCAGTAGGAGATTCAGTATCTTCTAGAAGTGTGTGATACATTTATGTAAACAAGCGATTTTACGCAATCAGTAAGGGAATTCATTCACTTATTTTTTGCCTACTTTTATTGGACACACTTACATAGAGTAACAGAAACGAGTCTAGCTGTCCGTAAAATGCGTACAGTATGGCCCTTTTCTATCTTACAATAAATAAGTAGTCTGCGAACCGTTATTGAAGCGAAGGGAAGACTTACCCAGCACCAAGATAGATAGTGGAGGGCCGGGGCCTGAACGCACTAGTGGCTTCTCGCAAAGTAACGCAAAGTCAAGTCACGTATGGAACCGTTTATTCTGTCAGGAGTTATTCAAGCCACTGCCTCCCCACCTTTAACACGGCCTATGTCGATTATCTGGGTCGGTCTGACCCTCGACCAGTCAGCGGTGGTCACGGGAAGTCAAGCGAACTGCACAGGCGCCGCCTAGCGGCCAAGGAAACAAACAAGAAAAGTCACCAATTCTAAATACGAACCTAACGTTCAACACTCCGGGAACCAAAAAAAACAAGAATGGAGATGAATTGTCGAGCACGTACCAACAACAACGAACAAACAAACAAGAACTAAACACCTAAACCTACACATAAGAGATCAGTGCTCAAGGGTGGCCAGGGGGAGGAAAGGGATGGCCGGCGGCCTGCAAGGTGTTCTGTATTAAAGGGTAAACGACGCCACAATGGAAGGATTCATCCGGAATCCAGGAACATGTACAGGGAAAGGGACTAAAGGAGAGGAGGAGAGTGGCACGTTGTGGAAAAAGGGGTCGGGGTCCCTGTTGACTGGCGCTAGCGTTAGTCGGGCAATTGCGTTCGTAATGGCCATAGCCGCCGCAACGGAAACAAGTATTCATCTGCCTACAGTCGACCTTATAGCGATTGTAGCAGGAACCACTACGCGATCCTTGCTGAGTACTACTACCAGACGTGTTACTCTCAGAAGGAGGACTGGTTAGTGGCTGCTTAACCGGGAGTGTTTCCTTAAAGGTAACAGACTTCTTGGGGAGTTCCCTATCGATATTAATGACCAGCTTTTCGATGATAGGACTATCCGAAGGTGAGGCCGTAGTTGGAGGTGGAGACTTTGCTAGATCCTTCTCAGTGGGCTCGGCATTTGTACAGGGTGTGTAAAAAAAAACAACCCAGCAGAGTTTTTGCTGTAGCAACCGCAAATCTCAACTGATTTGAATGAATCCTGCTTTAAATGAAAGATAAATAAATTCTTGAAAGACTGGTGAAGGCCCTATTAAGGTACGATGCTTAGTTCCTGAGATATTTTCCTTCAAACTCAAAACAGAGATTTTGGCAGTGAACAAGAGCGATTCCGTTGCACTTCACAACAAAACGGATTCCTACTGCTGTGGGGCAACAAGACTTTTACAAATGAAGTAACCAAGCATGTGTGGCACCAGAAAAACCTCGTTACGTTAGCCCTGAGCAGTAGGAATCGCTCTTGTTCATAGCCAAAATCTGTTTTGACTTTGAGTGCAAATATCTCAGCAACCAAGCATCATATCTTAATAAAACCTTCACCAAACTTTCAATAATTAATCTATCTTTCATATAAAATAGGACTCACTGAAATCGGTTGAGATTTGCGGCTGCTACAGTAAAAAATCTGCTGGGTTGTTTTAATCTCTGTTGTGCACTGCCAAAATCTCTGTTTTGACTTTGAAAGCAATTATCTCAGGAACTAAGCCACGCATCTTAATAAAACCTACATCAGTCGTTCAAGAATTTATTTATTTTTCATTTAAAGCAGGATTCATTCAAATCGGTTGAGATTTGCGGTTGCTACAGCAAAAAATCTGCTGGGTTGTTTTTTTTTGACGCACCCTGTATAATTACATAATGTTTGCACAGACATACAATATGGTAGCAATGCTATGTGGTTGCGTTAGAAAAACTTTCTGTATACAGTATCAGAAGCTGTGCGCCTTGTCACCTCCCCAATCAGTTTGAGCTTTCCCGTATTGACACTTTCAATTTAGGAGCCTGATTTGTCCGATCTAGAGAACTTGTCTTGTCACAGACATAATTTTGCGTTACATATGAATAGTTGATTTAGAGATTTATGGTTTCGATTTTATTGCATCTTTATCCACGTTGGTACCAACAATGTCAACGTCGAAGAGCAAAGATGACAATCGAGCTGCACCACTGAAGTCAAGAAGGTGCTGACAAAGGTGACTGATGCCGCACTGAGAAGGAGACCCGAGTTCTGCTTCATAATTGTGCGGTCTGCTATGATCTAGAATCAGCCACACACGTCTATCTAACGAAAACAATACCGCGACGAGGGCTCAACTGGAATTAGGCGTCTGTTTACCTGCCTACAACCACTCTTACCGAAGTTGCGCCGGCGGCCCTCTCTCTTTTCCCTTGTGTTCTACCAACAGACAACCACTCAGCACCTCTCTCTTTTACAGTCACTGACGTACGTGCCAAATCAACAGTTTGAGTCAGTTACAAATAGGAGGCAAATCACAACACGAAAATGTGTCACGGCTTACGATAACAAAAAATGCGGCAAAACTGAGGTGTGTAAATAACTCAAAAATGACCATTTGACAGTCACAATCCAAAAATTTAGACGGTATCGTGTTGCGGTAATTGTGGTCATATCTTTGTTCAGTGGGAGCCTGGTCATGGGGTTGCCGACGCGAAAATTGTTGATTTTTGGTTAAAAACAGGCGGTTAATATTTCCTCCAAATTTGTATTTTTACCTAAACGCGAAATTTTAGGCCCAAAATTTGCCATCTGACATCTGACAAAGAAGCGTGCCAGAGCGGGTGGTGTGCAGTGGCGTCTCCTAGCACCAATGGCGTTGTCAAAAGACAGTACTGCAGAGGGATCCGCGACACAGCCTTGTTGACAAGAGCTGTGTTGAGGTACAGGGTGTCTCAAAAAAAATGATCACATTTCTTTTTATTGCCATTTCCGTAAATTTTGACCAAATAGGCTGAAATTTGGACCATAGGTGCCAAAAGTCGGGCAATTTTATGTGTTAAAGTTCGGTGCACTAGGCTTGACTCAATCCCGAGAAATTTCAAAAAAAGTGAAATTTGGTAAATTCAATAGTGAAAGGCGGTCACCGAAAAATGGAAACATTTCCTTTTCCTATATCTTTTCTAATTTTTGACGGAATTGGATGAAATTTGGAGTGTAAACTGAGAAGTTGAGGGTAATTCGTGTGTAAAAAGTTGACGCATGAACTCCAACGCTATCGTTAGAGTTTAGGCGATAATGTAATGTAACGTTTTTTCGGTGACCGGCTTTTGGTATTGAAATTACCAAATTTCACTTTTTTTTAAATTTCTCGAGAATTGGTCAAGCCTAGTGCACCAAATTTTAACACATAAAATTGCCCGAGTTTGGGCACCTATGGTCCACATTTCAGCCTACTTGGTCAAAATTTGCGGAAATGGCAGTGAAAAGAAATGTGATCATTTTTTCGGTGACCGGCTTTCACTATTGATTTAAGAGTCGTTCTCTGGTCAGATCGCGTTTTGCCCCTTTGCCCTATTCAGACCCAAAATTGAAATTTTGAGCTAGAGAGCTGCGAGTTGGCACACTAATACATACTAATGAGTTATCTTTCAGCTGCAAAGGATTAGTGGATCTGACGCTGCTGTCCTGAGATATAGCCTTCCGAAAATCGGTCCGCTTAACTATGGGACCAAAATTTCAAACTCGAATTTCTCGCTTCGTACTCGGAATTCGGACCTAAAAATTGGGGGTTTTAGAGTACTTTTAGACTGCTTTAAGAAACTTTTGTCAAATTTTCGTTTTCAGAAAAAAAAATTTTTTTCGCCCCCTTTGCGCCCCCCTAGCTCGTCTGGAACCCCCCCAACCCAGTTTTTTTTATTTCAGAAAAATGTTGCGCTATCAATTACCTACCGTTTGGTGTGAAGCATTGTTTGCTCAGACCCGTGGAGCGTGAGAAAGCTGAGGTCAAACATGCCCCGGTCGCAAAATTTTCGCACTTTTCTCAGGTCAAATATTTCCAAGTCTTGGTTTTCCACCTACTAGTAGGAATTGGGACTTAAAAATTGGGGGTTTTAGAGTACTTTTAGACTGCTTTAAGAAACTTTTGTCAAATTTTCGTTTTCAGAAAAAAAAATTTTTTTTCGCCCCCTTTGCGCCCCCCTAGCTCGTCTGGAACCCCCCCAACCCAGTTTTTTTTATTTCAGAAAAATGTTGCGCTACCAATTAGCTACCGTTTGGTGTGAAGCATTGTTTGCCCAGACCCGTGGAGCGTGAGAAAATTGAGGTCAAACATGTCCCGGTCGCAAAATTTTCGCACTTTTCTTAGGTCAAATATTTCCAAGTCTTGGTTTTGCACCTACTAGTAGGAATTGGGACTTAAAAATTGGGGGTTTTAGAGTACTTTTAGACTGCTTTAAGAAACTTTTGTCAAATTTTCGTTTTCAGAAAAAAAATTTTTTCGCCCGTTTTTGCGCCCCCAGCTCGTCTGGAACCCCCCAAACCCCAAAATTTTTTTTTCTGAAAACGAAAATTTCACAAACGTTTGTTAACGCAGTCTAAAAGTACTCTAAAACACACAATTTTTAAGTCCCAATTCGTACTAGTAGGTAGAAAACCGGACTTGGAAATATTTGACCTGAGAAAAGTGCGCAAAATTTTGCGACTGGGACATGTTTGACCTCAATTTTCTCACGCTCCACGGGTCTAGGCAAACAATGCTTCACACCGAAGGGTAGGTAATTGATAGCGCAACATTTTTCTGAAATAAAAAAAACTGGGTTGGGGGGTTCCAGACGAGCTAGGGGGGCGCAAAGGGGGCGAAAAAATATTTTTTTTCTGAAAACGAAAATTTGACAAAAGTTTCTTAAAGCAGTCTAAAAGTACTCTAAAACCCCCAATTTTTAAGTCCCAATTCCTACTAGTAGGTGGAAAACCAAGACTTGGAAATATTTGACCTAAGAAAAGTGCGAAAATTTTGCGACCGGGACATGTTTGACCTCAATTTTCTCACGCTCCACGGGTCTGGGCAAACAATGCTTCACACCAAACGGTAGGTAATTGGTAGCGCAACATTTTTGTGAAATAAAAAAACTGGGTTGGGGGGTTCCAGACGAGCTAGGGGGGCGCAAAGGGGGCGAAAAAATATTTTTTTTTCTGAAAACGAAAATTTGACAAAAGTTTCTTAAAGCAGTCTAAAAGTACTCTAAAACCCCCAATTTTTAAGTCCCAATTCCTACTAGTAGGTGGAAAACCAAGACTTGGAAATATTTGACCTAAGAAAAGTGCGAAAATTTTGCGACCGGGACATGTTTGACCTCAATTTTCTCACGCTCCACGGGTCTGGGCAAACAATGCTTCACACCAAACGGTAGCTAATTGGTAGCGCAACATTTTTCTGAAATAAAAAAAAAACTGGGTTGGGGGGGTTCCAGACGAGCTAGGGGGGCGCAAAGGGGGCGAAAAAAAATTTTTTTTCTGAAAACGAAAATTTGACAAAAGTTTCTTAAAGCAGTCTAAAAGTACTCTAAAACCCCCAATTTTTAAGTCCCAATTCCTACTAGTAGGTGGAAAACCAAGACTTGGAAATATTTGACCTAAGAAAAGTGCGAAAATTTTGCGACCGGGACATGTTTGACCTCAATTTTCTCACGCTCCACGGGTCTGGGCAAACAATGCTTCACACCAAACGGTAGCTAATTGGTAGCGCAACATTTTTCTGAAATAAAAAAAACTGGGTTGGGGGGTTCCAGACGAGCTAGGGGGGCGCAAAGGGGGCGAAAAAAATTTTTTTTTCTGAAAACGAAAATTTGACAAAAGTTTCTTAAAGCAGTCTAAAAGTACTCTAAAACCCCCAATTTTTAAGTCCCAATTCCTACTAGTAGGTGGAAAACCAAGACTTGGAAATATTTGACCTAAGAAAAGTGCGAAAATTTTGCGACCGGGACATGTTTGACCTCAATTTTCTCACGCTCCACGGGTCTGGGCAAACAATGCTTCACACCAAACGGTAGGTAATTGGTAGCGCAACATTTTTCTGAAATAAAAAAAACTGGGTTGGGGGGGTTCCAGACGAGCTAGGGGGGCGCAAAGGGGGCGAAAAAAATTTTTTTTTCTGAAAACGAAAATTTGACAACAGTTTCTTAAAGCAGTCTAAAAGTACTCTAAAACCCCCAATTTTTAGGTCCGAATTCCGAGTACGAAGCGAGAAATTCGAGTTTGAAATTTTGGTCCCATAGTTAAGCGGACCGATTTTCGGAAGGCTATATCTCAGGACAGCAGCGTCAGATCCACTAATCCTTTGCAGCTGAAAGATAACTCATAAGTATGTATTAGTGTGCCAACTTACAGCTCTCTAGCTCGAAGTTTCAATTTTGGGTCTGAATACTGAAACTCGATGTGACCAGAGAACGACTCTTAAGAGTCAGTTCGCGAGAGAATCGACCCTTGTTCTTCACAGCTATGTGCAAGTCGAAAAATCGAACTCAGGCCTGGGACCTCCGGTTTGGGGAAGTTGTACCTAACGATGACTTGTGCTAAACCTGAAGAGCACAGCCCTCTAGGTTCCCTGTTCCGGCAGAGCCAGCCCTCGGAAGCAGGGTGGGCAACCATCAAAATCGGACTGTCAATAGGTCATCTTTGACTGAGTGTCACTTGCGATCCAAAGCAGCTAGAACGTTGTGCTTGGTGCCAAACGAATCGTCATGACATGGGCTTTCGTTTGCCGCATAAGTAGTACTGTTTCGCTGTTTCGTTCTCTAACCACGACATCGAATGTGAAAAAATCCGCAAAAAAATTTCATGGTGAAGTTCACTAAATTAGATTTTTCTCGAAAATAAAAAAGTTACCCTCGGGATTTTTTTATATTTTATAGCCCTGTGAATTGCGCTTCTAACGGTGTATAGAAAGTGGCAAAAACGCATGCCTCTGCATATCAAATTTCCACTCAAAGTTCAAAGATAACCAAAAATTCGCTTATTTACCACTATTTAAGCATGTATCCCATGCCTATGTATGTATGTATGTATGTATGTATGTATGTATGTATGTATGTGTTAGGAAGTTGATTCATTAGAAACTGATAATGAATTTCATAGTGAAAAATGACCAAACTAAGCTACATCAATGGCGTATCCAGGATTTTGCTAAAGGGGGTTGCAAATTTTTGAAGTTGCCTGGTTGGGCCCCTGCCCAACAAGGGCGAGAAAATTTTGAGAAATTAGCCTTCTAAAATGGCTTTTAAAAGATATTCTGATCATAAAATAGACAGTTTTAGATCATGGTTAGACAGTTTGAGTACATAATTCCTTCATTTCTCTGATTTTTAGTCAATTTTCCTTCCTACCTCCGCCGCAAAGGTGGGTGTACCCACCCTACAGCCCCTGGATACACCACTGAACTATGTATCAGTCAAGGATCACTTATCAGATCACCCATTTCTGTTGCGCCACAATTCGTCTTCAACATTGACATGGTTGTGATCATTTATGTAAGCATCATGGTGGATGTAAATGTACTCATCAGTATCTTGGGGCTGTTCAATGTCAAGTTGCTCATCTTCATTTTCAGGAACTAAAAGATAACACAAGACAATGAAGAAAATTTGCTGCGTCCCTATTACTCTGAGTACGCTGTCGCTTTTGTGCAGGTCTTCTTGGCCTGGTAGCCGTGCAATCACTGCATGCTTTGCGTGAAAAGTAGGACATAATTTGTTGTTCCATAAGGTACTCGTTTGGCTGGAATCGAAGTGAAGCTGCAACATATGTACATGAATGTAATAATTAGGATTAGGTTCCAATTCATGTGCTAACCACTAGAATCCCGAACATTTCCAAGAAGGGCGCCTTGACCAGTGCGACAACTGCACGTATGCCAAATGATGCTTGTTCTTTTTGCCACAGTTACCATAGTTATCTAGGTTCTATAATGAGCTTTGCTTCAGATCGTTCATGTGACTGTAAAGTTTTTATCATCTATGGATGCTTCTTCTATGGAGGATCACTTATCAGATCACCCATTTCTGTTGCGCCACAATTCGTCTTCAACATTGACATGGTTGTGATCATTTATGTAAGCATCATGGTGGATGTAAATGTACTCATCAGTATCTTGGGGCTGTTCAATGTCAAGTTGCTCATCTTCATTTTCAGGAACTAAAAGATAACACAAGACAACAGGGTTGTATATTTTTCCGAAAAAAACCTCGGCCTGTTTTTTTCCAGTTTTTTTCCGGTTTTTTTCCGGTTTTTTTCCTAAATCGCGGAAAAAAACTCCAGCCCAAGTTCTGAGTATCCTAGGCTGGTTTTATGATTCCTAACGCTTTCTAGCGCCTTCCTCAGTCTTGTTAGACCAGAAATACACGTGTTACATTGATATAAATCACGAAACAGGCATGAAACAGTGCCTGACAGGTTCCATAAATAACGCTATATGCAAATTTTCTTACAGCAGTTTGCATTTTTGTTTTTTCATGCCAAATTTGGTCTTTTTTGTTGTTTTTCTAACAGTTTTGAGTCAGTATGGCCTATTATACATAGCAAAAGTCCATTTTTTAAACGAAAAATGACGTAAATTAGCTATTTTTAGCTTGAGTTTTTTTCCGCGATTTATGTTTTTTTCCAACCCTTAGGAAAAAAACCGGTTTTTTTCCGGAAAAAAACAGTTTTTTCCGGTGTTTTTTCCCACCTCACATCCCTGCAAGACAATGAAGAAAATTTGCTGCGTCCCTATTACTCTGAGTACGCTGTCGCTTTTGTGCAGGTCCTCTTGGCCTGGTAGCCGTGCCATCACTGCATGCTTTGCGTGAAAAGTAGGACATAATTTGTTGTTCCATAAGGTACTCGTTTGGCTGGAATCGAAGTGAAGCTGCAACATATGTACATGAATGTAATAATTAGGATTAGGTTCCAGTTCATGTGCTAACCACTAGAATCCCGAACATTTCCAAGAAGGGCGCCTTGACCAGTGCGACAACTGCACGTATGCCAAATGATGTTTGTTCTTTTTGCCACAGTTACCATAGTTATCTAGGTTCTATAATGAGCTTTGCTTCAGATCGTTCATGTGACTGTAAAGTTTTTATCATCTATGGATGCCTTGTTTCTGCAATATGCAGTAATCAAAACGCCAAATCTCACTTATTAATTCACCAGCCTCTGTTTATTTACAATAACATGTCGGATTATACTGCCAGGGCAAAGATCAGATCAAAATGTAAGTTCTATGCAATGTGCACATACAGATTATATACAAATCAATCATTTCTACACAGGTCAACATATCGTTTCAACTGACTGGGTCAGCTCATTGGGCTGGAGTATCATTTTGGCAGTGTAAAGCATACATTACTCTAGAAGGCACAGAAGGAAGAGGAAATGTTCTGAGTCTGAGGAAGGCTGTCGCCGGACTGCTGTACTATATTTTACCATCATCAAACCACACCGTTACACTTGATGACTTTGACATTGGACAAATCAGAAAGTTGCAGATATTCGTAACCCAACAATCTGATGATTATGAAAACTGGGATGCATGGTATGTTATCACTACCAAAAACTTCTTTGGTTTTCAATCATAGTTCATTACCCTAAATCATTCTAGGTTTATTGAGGCAATCTATCAGACCACAATTTGCAAGAACAGCCACATCTACTATTATTACTACGATGTGAGATCTGCTTTAACCTGGAATACTTGGTTTAACGTTATCGAGCCATTGTGAAATGTCTGACCAGTGTGAGTGCCAATGTGTGCCTTCAGTACATTGATGGTTTCAAAAATATATGTATAACTTTATGATAGACAGCAAGTTTGAAATACATACATACATACATACATACATACATACATACATACATACATACATACATACATACATACATACATACATACATACATACATACATACATACATACATACATAGGCATGGCATACATGCTTAAATAGTGGCAAATAAGCGAATTTTTGGTTATCTTTGAACTTTGAGTGGAAATTTGATATGCAGAGGCATGCGTTTTTGCCACTTTCTATCCACCGTTAGAAGCGCAATTCACAGGGCTATAAAATATATAAAAATCCCGAGGGTAACTTTTTTATTTTCGAGAAAAATCTAATTTAGTGAACTTCACCATGAAATATTTTTGCGGATTTTTTCACATTCGATGTCGTGGTTAGAGAACGAAACAGCGAAACACTACTACTTATGCGGCAAACGAAAGCCCATGTCATGACGATTCGTTTGGCACCAAGCACAACGTTCTAGCTGCTTTGGATCGCAAGTGACACTCAGTCAAACATGACCTATTGACAGTCCGATTTTGATGGTTGCCCACCCTGCTTCCGAGGGCTGGCTCTGCCGGACCAGGGCACCTAGAGGGCTGTGCTCTTCAGGTTTAGCACAAGTCATCGTTAGGTACAACTTCCCCAAACCGGAGACCCCAGGGCTAAGTTTTCACGATGGCCGATTTTTCGACTTGCACATAGCAGGGTCGATTCTCTCGCGAACTGACTCTTAAAAGATGCAATTTCTGAGAGAATCGACTTTCTCATAAGGGAGCCTCCCCAAATTGGTCTGGGTCATCTCACGGATTTCAATAATTCCTGCATATCTTGGTGACAGATGATGAAAAACCGCGATGCACCAAGTTTGAGCTCGATCGGCCCAGTGGGTCCCCCGGGGGGTCCCGCCAAAGTACCCCTTGTCGAGCGAAAATTCCCGATTTCGAGCTCTTACTTAAAAACCTCATAGCTTGGTCATATTTTGTCTGACAATGAAGATTCATACACCAATCGATTCAGCGGAACGTGTAGATTCTAAAACTGGTATCTAGAATGCGGTTTTGACACTCCGTACCGCCGTTTTGGGCGAAAAACGCGGTTTGACACTAAATTTTTGCCTGACCTGCGATAACGTTTAGCCTAATTTGACTACATTATAGTGGCGAGCCAAAGCTGGATTTTTTATATATCATAGGCAACTGAATTGCCAACATACACGCAAAAAATCACCAGAATGCTAGGGGGCCGTTCCTTCGAAGTTGGCCCTGATAGGCAGGGGCAAAAAATTTTTTTTCTTGTGTTTGCATGAAACTTCTTGTGTAGGGTAAATTTATGCTGCTGATTTATTTCGGCAAAATCCGACGTTTTCCTACTGAATTTCCTGGTTTTGTGTGGTTAAATCCCAGGATTGACACAAATAGTAAGATCGTAACCTAAGACAGCTTCTAGTTAGTGCGAAGAAATAACACCAAGAATGCTCCACTCGGCGCCAGGCTCGGCCGTAGTCAGCTGAGCGACCATGTGCTGCAACTAAATCGCGGAAACGCGTCCGCGAAGTCCGGAGGGGGGTGGGGGTGCAAAATTCTGAATTTTTGAACATCATAGTTTATGGACGGCCCCTAACTTGATTATTTTCTATGCACCCCACTCCACTTTCTTCTTCTTTTCAAAAAATTATTTCCAAATATACGTACAGTAGTTGCCATTCAAAGAATTTTAGCGGAGTAGATATGTCATCTTCTTTTTGCACTCTTCAAAATGACCTTGTTCACGACTGGCCAATTTCACGCACACACTGATATAACTTTGAGACATTGCTGCTTGCTGATTACTAAAATCAGTACAGGAAATTCAAAGTTAATGAATGCAGAATGCCGTCCATGTTAGTGTTTCGGCGATTCAGTTGCACCCCATCCCATGCCCATGGTTCCTCAGCTGACTGCGGCCGAGCCTGGCGCCGAGTGGAGCATTCTTGGTGTTATTTTTTGGTATCAGCATTTGTAGCTTCTTTCGGACAGTAGATAGACAGCTTTCTTGCTCTCTAACTTCGCGCCCTTGTCTTGACTTTGTTGCTTGCTGCGTACCCCGATCTTCTCTAATGCATAAATGTCGCCTTTGTGGTATTTGAGCAACGATATCTCTAGTCAGTACCCAATTCCCTATCCCTACTGTACATATCTACTTACTTGCCCTAGTTTGGTCAGGCCCACCTTGTTGTATTGTGGTGGCATTTGGGTTTTGGCCGCCTTTTGGTGCTAGTACCATATTATGCAATCAACTGGACTCACAGGACAGGCATGTAACTTCTGCAAAATTACTTGCTAATACCACAGAATGTATGCATGTACGTGTCGCATAGTTAACAGACCAGTCCAGTCACCGGTCGTTCGCTGTATTGTGTATACAAAGTCATCAACAAACCGTTTACTAGTAGCGGGTTAACAGTATCAAAACAAATACAGTCAACAGTTTTTCCTAACCTAGAGAATCTTGCAGAAAGACGTGATCACGGGCTCGGGCTCCGGCTCGGGCGCCGCCATCTCGACGACTTCCTGAACTCTGCCACCTCCGTCTCTGTCTCCATCTCTGCCTCTGCCTCTGTCTCTGCCTCTGAATCGACCGCGACAAATCAGATTGCCGATGAAACCAATCATAGCCAACAAAAGCTAAATGGGCATGAAATTATTACTGAAACAAATAATTATTGGCTTTTTAATTACCTTGGGCTTTTTGTAGTACAGATACATCAGAAACATTCCCAGCATCACTAGTCCAATGGCGCAGAGAACCAAGAAAGCCTTGCAATAGCCGTCGCAACATGGGCAAGCACTGCAGTCCAGAAAGCAAGCCATTCCACACTCAGCTTTTACGGCATCGCAGAACTCCTTTCCCTGCAAGTATTCCGACTGCCCATATTATAACTTTTCATCTGAAACATAACTTACTGCCATTGTTATTGACTGACAGCCGACAAAACAGACAAAAAGTTAGTAATTTTTTGGCAGACTAGGCCATACAACACAACAACTATAAAGTGCAACACACAACAAAACACACAAACAGCATGCCCGTTGAGGACTTTGGGCGTGCCGGACTGGGCTTGTAAAAAGGAAAATTTTAGAAATATATCAAAATTAAGCAGAAATGAAAATACTTACTTGCTGTTTTGCTGTCTCTAAATGCCAATCGGCCTGGCCGGATTTTGGGCGAACCCGATTTTGATGTCCGACGCCGGGCCGGCCATGCCTTACCTTACCTCAGCGGCCTGCCGGGCCGGGTCGGGCCGAAAAAAGTTCTTGTGCACGTACTGTACGTACTACACTGTACGTTTTAACAGCATGTACGTACGTACTGCACGATACATGTCAGAAGCCGTTTATGGCATGGAGGAAGCTAAAAAAATGTTCGATGAGCCAGTGGCGTACCGAGGGGGTGTAGGGTGTGTACACCCCCCTTTGCGGTGGAGGTAGGGAGGAAAATTGACTAAGAATAAGAGAAAATGAAGGAATTATGCACTATAACTGTCTAATTATGTACTAAAACGGTCACTTTTATGCTCAGAATGTAAAATTTAAAGGCGTTTTTGAAGCCTAATTTCTCAAAATTTTCTCGCCCTGGGCAGTTGGGGGTCCCAAACAGGCAACTTGAAAATTTTACACCCCCCTTTCCGAAATCCTGGGTACGCCACTGCGATGAGCCTTGTTAAATTTGCCCAATACAACTTCCAGACCCCTCTTGGTCGCAGACTGCCCTCAAATTCGATAGCAATTTTCCGGTCAACTTTTTGTCTTATTTTTTTAAAAATTTGGCGCAAATACAGTGTTCGCAATTTGGAGGAGTTTAGTTTGATGATGTGAGTTTTGAGCGTTTTTCGAACTGTACTGAGCTAACTGGCTGAATTCAAGCTCATCCCCTTGCAACATCAACAACACATTCTTGTCATTTTTGTAGAAAAAAAAATTTTTTTCGGTTGATGAATAGTATATAATAAAAGAATTACTTTGAACTAGATTTGGTGTTCGTTCGAACTGACCCACTATTTTTAGGTGGGAAACTTGAATATTGGAAGTCCGGCAACTACAGTTTGATACTAGAACAACGCAGAATAAAAAACTATTTAATCGGTATCAGAGCCATATTCTTGCACAATTGCAACAATGTCATAAGCATCTTGCTCATCATCGAGATACTGGTTATCCACCAATTCAGTTTCAAGGTCGACTTCTTCAGTTGAAATGTGAGCAGATCTAGCTATTCCAGGTTCATTGCTTCGCAGTTTTCGTGTTTTTGCGGAGAAATAACCCATGATCTGCTGGGCGTTCAACCATTCACTTGGCTTGAACTTACGAGTTCCTGAAGCACAAAATTGGAAAAACCCATTCAAGCTCTTCTTGCTGTATAGTAATTCAGAGCAGTGACCCTGCCCTGCTGATGTTTAATGAGACGAAATCATACCATAAACAGTACGTTCAGTTTGCATCAGCTCAGAAACCTGCTCTGGTGTAAGCTTCTCTTTTTTTTCCTCCCCTTCTTTGTACTTCTGATCCAAGAAATGTTTCTGCTTCTGTGTGAACCTACAATACTGTAGTTTACATCAATACATTGAATGAATCTAAACATGCGTACAGTTTCAGTTTCCGCCTTGTACGCCTTGCCCAACCTTGTTCCAGTTTTTGTCCACAATCGAATTTTTCACATCTGAACTTTGATGTGATACTGCTGGTGGCAGAAAGTCCAGTAACAGTATTGAACTTCTCTAATTGGTTCAGGTATAGGTTTTGGCAGATGTCTTGTAAGGTCTCATGAGTTGGCCTGAATGTGTGTTTTCCAGAAATTATACAATATGGTTTTCAAGTCTGCCTGTTTGCACAAAGGCTTTGATACATCCTGGCTCTGGACAACGAAACAGTTCCTTCTCTGCTTCTAAACAGAAGTGATATAACATTTAACTTACTCAATCTCTTCAAATGTACCGCGTAGTTCTGTTCTGCCAGAACTAGCTTCAGCTTCTATTTCTGGATGCGATTTTTCATCTTTCCTCGGTTTCCAAGAGTGTGGCTCAATTAGGGCCCGACCGGATACAAATTTCTACCGGATCCGGATCCGGATCCGGATATGCCCATGTCCGGCCGGATCCGGATCCGGATATGCCGGATATCATTGAGCAACTTAAAACTTTTTAGAATGCAATGAACCACATATATACATTTCTTTGTTCTATAACAGTTGATTCAAAACATCTAATAATTGTAGTTCAAACTATGGTTGGATGATATTGGGTTTTTTGCGATGCATGTGATATTGCATTTGAATATATGCATGCAATCTCTAGTGCATATTGATATTGCATAATGCATGCAAAAATGAGATATGTACATATTTTTTGCACATTTGCATATTTTATCACCGCGGCTAGAAATTGATAACTGGACGCTTTCCAAGCATTTTCGAGTTTGGTCGGAATGTCTATGCAATCTTTAGCATTTATTAGGCATACCTATTTTACAGATACAGACCTCATCTGGAAAAAGCAGAAGGGGAAACACAGTTTGGCATGAAAGTTCAGCTCATTTCGTAATTTTTAGATAAAAATGGTTGACATCACAGACTTTTGGCTAAATTATTGTTTGCATGTTCAAATTTGTTCTCTCTAATGTGTAGACCTATTTCTTTTGCAAATTTTAAATTGTAGTCGTAGTTAGTAGTCTCTAAAAATCGCCAAAAATAATTTGTAGTCTTAGTTAGTAGTCTCAAAATTTCTCGATTTTGAATATGTAGTCGTAGTTAGTAGTCAATTTGTAGTCAGCAAAATTTTGAATAAAATTACCAAATTGTTAGGTTTAGGATATAAGAATTTGAGAATCTAAAATAATAACAGAACAATGGAGATTTAAGGAATAACATATATTTTTCTACCAGGTGTCATACCGAAAATGCCTGTTAATTTCCAGTACGAAGGTTTCAAATTTAGGATTAACTTAAAATACACGGTTTTCTTGTTTACAGCAACTTCAAAAGATATATTTTCGTTATTATTCTACCTATATTATGTTTTGTTTACCAAGAAACAAATAAACGTGCACTTTGCTTTGTTTACAAACAGTCAGAAATTCAATAAATATTCTAAAATATAACAAGAAAATTGCTTTTGAATGACAAAAAAGTTGTCAAAACTAGTGAAAAAGCTCAATTAACTAATGTGGTATACTTAGCCGACCTTTTGGTAGACCTGTCCTAGTTTCACAAACTAAAAAATTATGAATTTGAAAAATCTCAGTAGAGATTTCCATTCTTTGCGAGTTGAGTTTAGAGTCTCAAGCCATTCATCTCCATTCTGCAACTGAAAAGACACGCTTTGATCTCTGTAAAGTACAGATTTACAGTATAAACTTGCCTCAATAATAGTTAGTTTTTTATCTCAGATCTTTTTTTTTAATTAAATGAAAAATTACTAAAAACAAGGCGACTATCCTAAACATAGAAATCCAGTCTGCTTGGCTGTTTTGTGATGTTCATTGTATCACATTAGTATTATTATTTTTGTTAAGAGTTTGTTGTCAATTTTGAACGTAAATATTTCAAGAACCCTTCATCGAATCAATTTTGCAAGTTAACCAATCTTTATATGGACTTAAGAACCTTGCGGCCTGAACCACTACCAACTGTGCCGGCACGCAAGTTATACTTGTTAAACAACAACATTTCTACATTTTCGGGCTTCAGAGAGGAGCGATCGCCTTCCGAAATCGAGCCAGCAGTCTAAATGTTCGCTCGCTAGCTACCGTACCGATAGGAGCACTCAAATACTTCCTGGCAAGCTGAAAAACTGTTTTTAGAACCAAACAACTGCCGCAAATTTCTATCAAACATTCGGTCGAATGCAATATTTATGTTCAAAATATGTAAAAAATCACGTTTTCTCATCTGTGACTGATATCCGGCATATCCGGCAGGTAATATCCGGATCCGGTACCGGATCCGGATATGGCCATATCCGGCCGGATCCGGATATCTGGTCGGGCCCTAGGCTCAACCCAGTAACTGCGGCTTGATTTTTTTTTCCTGCCCATCATTCTCATGCTGTTCCTTGGTGGGAATAAAACGTATAATGTTTGGATTCTTCAGAGAACTATCTTTGATGTACACACCATCGCCAATTCCCGGATAGCCCCATGATTTTATTTTGTTGCTTATCTGCTCAAAGTGATAGTGTTAGGGCCCGACCGGATACAAATTTCTACCGGATCCGGATCCGGATCCGGATACGCCCATATCCGGCCGGATCCGGATCCGGATATGCCGGATATCATTGATCAACTTAAAATTTTTTAGAATGCAATAAACCACATATATACATTTCTTTGTTCTATAACAGTTGATTCAAAACATCAAATAATTGTAGTTCAAACTATGGTTGGATGATATCGGGGTTTTTGCGATGCATGTGATATTGCATATGAATATATGCATGCAATTTGTAGTGCATATTGATACTGCATATATCATATGCTTGCAAAAATGAGATATGTACATATTTTTGCATATTTGCATATTTTATCACCGCGGCTAGAAATTGATAACTGGACGCTTTCCAAGCATTTTCGAGTTTGGTCGGAATGTCTATGTAATCTTTAGCGTTTATTAGGCATACCTATTTTACAGATACAGACCTCATCTGGAAAAAGCAGAAGGGGAAACACAGTTTGGCATGAAAGTTCAGCTCATTTCGTAATTTTTAGATAAAAATGGTTGACATCACAGCCTTTTGGCTAAATTATTGTTTGCATGTTCAAATTTGTTCTCTCTAATGTGATGTGGTATACTTATTATTATTGTTAAGAGAAGAGTTTGTTGTCAATTTTGAACGTAAATATTTCAAGAACCCTTCATCGAATCTTTGCCAAATTTTGCAAGTTAACCAATCTTTATATGGACTTAAGAACCTTGCGGCCTAAACCACTACACCAACTGTGCTGGCACGCAAGTTATACCTGTTAAACAACAACATTTCTACATTTTCGGGCTTCAGAGAGGAGCGTTCGCCTTCCGAAATCGAGCCAGCAGTCTTAAATGTTTGCTCGCTAGCTACCGTATCGATAGGAGCAATCAAATACTTCCTGGCAAGCTGCAAAACTGTTTTAGAACCATACAACTGCGCAAATTTCTATCAAACATTCGGTCGAATGCAATATTTTTGTTCAAAATACATAAAAAATCACGTTTTCTCATCTGTGACTGATATCCGGCATATCCGGCAGGTAATATCCGGATCCGGTACCGGATCCGGATATGGCCATATCCGGCCGGATCCGGATCCGGATCCGGATATCCGGTCGGGCCCTAGATAGTGTGAGTCAATTCCTGCAAGAAATTATGAAACATAGAATAAATACCTACCTCACTAAACATCATCCACTTGCTGATAAAAACGCCACTCTCCTCAGAAATGTGTTGAATAGCTGCTATTTGTGTTGCACTGTGGTAGCATCTGAAAACAGAGAAAAACATTTTAGTTACACACTAGCAACTAGAGATGCGCACGGCCCGGCCCGGCCCGGGCCGAGGGCACTTTTGGGCCCGCCGGGCCGGGCCGGGCCGGGCCGGGCCGGCTGGTCGGCCCGGGGTGGCCCGAATTTCTAATTTTTTCTTTCTAATTCTGACAAATTAATGAATTTTCGACTTCGTTTTCTTCAATTTTGTTACAAAAATAACGTTTATATCAGTTAAAGATAAAAAATGAGCCTGAATACGGAAAAATTGCAAAAAAGAGCGAAAAAAGTGCTAAATTTGGCTCATTTGAACCCAGCCGATTATTTTACCGAAAAAAAACGGGCCGGGCCGGGCCGAAAAATTCGGCCCATGCGCATCCCTACTAGCAACTGTATGCCTGGCATTATCTGTTCGTTCGTATCTTGTTCGAATGTAGCATTGCTCTAGATTTGGCTTTTCACTTTTCAGTTCTTTCAGTGTGTGCAACAACATGGCTGACACTTCTTCTGCATTCTGTTTAGCCTAAAATCAAACGTTCATCTTCAATACTATACTGTATAGGATTCGTTTACTTGATTGAAAACATGAACTATTATCCGATGTTCGTATGTATCGTCTTTGTTATCAACCTTGTCGAATCAGCTGTGATCCGAATTTAGTGATAAAAGTTTTATCTTGTTATTTTGTTCGGCGCCTGTTGCGCATGTTAGTATTTTACTCGTTGCTCGTGCCAGGACCCGACTGGCCTAGGTTTGGGTGGAACTAAGCCCGGACAGCTGGGCAGTGTCGTTGTTTTGTGGTCGTGCAAAGGGGCCGTAAAGAAGAGTTCAGCACGGTTTGGTCGCGTGGCAAGCCAGTGAGGTAAAGGCAGTCGAGTGAATCGAACCGCTAGTTTTTAGTGCTTCTGCTTTTCGGTACTGTTGTGACCGTCAACACAGAGAGAGCACGCGCGCCCAGCAAGTCAAGTCTTTACATGGTGCCCCCTGCTACGCTGCCGTAGAGATGTCGCCGAGCAACTGGGTTCGCAGCAAGGACGTCAAAGAGAAGACGACCGACAACGACCTCAGCCGGTAGCTTGGTTTCATTTCTTTGTTTGTCGCGCCGTTTGGCTAGCTAGTGCTCTGGGTAATCTAATGTCGGAGCAGTCAGTGGAGCTGCCTGAAAAAAGTGCGTACACGCGCGGTCAGCGCCGTAAAGCTTTTGATACCAAGTGCCAGTCTCTTTCTGATGATACTTTTCGCGCGTCGGCCGAGGCTAAGGATTTACTGCTAAAAGTTACTACAGCGTCAGACGTTACTCCTTTTCTTTCGGCTGTATTTGATTTGCGTCAAAAACTAGAGCAGGCCGATGAGCGCGTGCGGGCTTTGCAAGCTGATTTTGACTCTCTTTCTGGTCTTTCCCAAAAGGAAACAATGGACTTTACCAGTTTTCGAGACAAAGTCGTTGCCGAACTAAAGCAAGGTCTCGATCAGCTTGCAATTTTGCAACAACATGTCGATGCAGCGGCCCCCGCAGCAGCTGGCGCCATTTCCGATGTCAACACTTTACCGGTTGCCGCTGGCACTTTCACAGGTGCCGGCACTTTGCCTGCTGCCGCCGGCGCCTCCACAGGTGTTGGCACTTTACCTCCGCAGGGTGTTGACCCCTCTGTTTCTGCGCTTATTTCTTTGCTGCAACAGCAGCTGACGCAGGCGGAGAAGCGACATGCCCGCGATCAGAAAGAGACTGAGAGGCGTCATCAGGATCAGATGAATCTCCTTAGACAGGCACATTTTGATGCGCTTGGGAAGGCTGACGAACGGTTGCAGCTGACTTCAGAGCAGTTTAGAGAGTCGTCTAGGGAACAGACAGAACGGCAGGCCGAGAATTTTCGACAGTATACTGAACAGGTACAGAGGCTTGTAGATCGAAATTCTCAAGTTTCGCCAGAGAGCGGTACGGGTGCGCAACCCACTTTTGCTGCAATTTCCAGAGCTGTACCTCAGAATACTGTCAAGCTGCCTCAACTAGAGTTGAAAAAATTTAGTGGCGACGTTTTTGAGTGGAGAGAATTTTGGGCATCGTACAGCCAAACCATCCACCAGAATTTACAACTTTCGAGGGCACAGAAATTTGCATATTTAAAGAGTCTGCTAACTGGCACAGCGTCCGGGGTTGTCGCGGGTTTTCCTGCTACAGACCAAGGGTATGGTCAGGCCATCGATTTGCTACAACAACAGTTTGGTGACGATAACGAGCTAATTACCGCCCACTATGCCGCCCTGGACAAATTACCGCCTTTTGAGGACAGTTTTGCCGACCTGCAGCGTTTTTACCTGGAAATGGAAAAACACGTCCGGGGATTGAGTCAGTTAGGGCAGACAGATGGCGGCGAACGTCATTTAGCTGAAACTTTGACGCGAAAACTTCCCCTCCGGCTTTTGAAGGAGTATTCGCTAAAAGTGGTAGGCCAACCCGATCGTTTGCAGCGCTTACGGCAGTTTGTGGAGGAGCAACTCCAAATCGCACGATTTGTCAATCAGTTTTCGAAAGACGACAAAAACCAGCCAAAACCGAAATCAGCACAGAGCGCTCCTAAGCCGCAAACGCCGGGGTCTACTGCTCATACCCTCGTCGCTAAAGCTAGCCCAAAATGTTTTTTCTGCAAGGCTGCCCATTATTCCGACCAATGTTCTGTCTACCCAGACGCAAAATCTCGGCACGATTTTGCTAAAAGCAACAGATTGTGCTTTCGGTGTCTGCGCGCTAATCATTCGATAAAAAATTGCGCCTTCAAACGCAATTGTTACCATTGTCAGAGCGTGTCCCATAACCGAGCACTGTGCACTTCGAAGTTTGCTTCCAAGCCTGGCGAGCCAAAATCGCAGGTTAGGGGACGCAATTCATCCAGAACGCTGGCTACTGTAGATGCGCCTTTGCTAGAGAACGCTAGTGCTGAAGCAGTCGAAATTAGTCGAACACAAACGTCAACTTTAGATGCAACTCGAGTACCAGTTTTGACGGTTTGTGAGAACCAGAAAGAAGTTTTGTTGTTGACTGCGGTAGCACCAGTGTTCAATCTAGACTCGAAAAAGCAACTTTTGGCTAGATTACTGCTAGATTCTGGCAGTCAAAAAACGTTTTTGCGGTCGAAATTTAGCTCAGAATTGGGACTCCCTTCCCTTGGTACCGACCGATTTAGAGTAGCCGCATTTGCACAGCCGGCCCGAGAGTGTACAGCCGACAAGGTACAGTTTGGTCTCAGACTGAAGAATGGGGCTACAATGGTAATAGACGCAACGTTGTGTTCCGAAATAACGCAACCATTAGTGCATTGCCCCTTCGATCCACAGATCGAAGAACAGCTTCGACATTGCAATTTGGCAGAGCCACTAGCCGATCGGTCTCAACCAGCTACTGTAGACATTTTGTTGGGTGGCGATCACTTTTTCGAAATTCT
The DNA here is from genome assembly GCA_030248155.1 of Sabatieria punctata. Classification (NCBI taxonomy): domain Eukaryota; kingdom Metazoa; phylum Nematoda; class Chromadorea; order Araeolaimida; family Comesomatidae; genus Sabatieria; species Sabatieria punctata. Next base: position 2,084 of record JASANB010007265.1, on the reverse strand, counting down.
GCAAATGCGACCCTTGCTACGGCTGAATCAGTCACTGTTTTTGCTAAACACTACGCTAGGCTATGTGCCTGCTGGCACAGTCGAATTTGGCTCCAGAGACTGCACTCTGGCGCAATCTTTGCTCTTGAGCACTCACCTCCATGCTTCCCAGCCAGGTTTAGATTTAGATCGGTTTTGGAATTTGGAGTCTATTGGCATTAAGGACTCTGGCCAAAAGCATGAGGATGAGTGGGTGCAAGAATATTTTAATGACACAGTGACTTTTGATCAGTCTGAGGGCAGGTACCAGGTCTCCTACCCGTTTCGTTGCAAGGATCTGGCACTGCCAGACAATTATTTTGTGGCTTTGAATCGTCCGCGCGGCTTGTTAGCTCGATTACGCCACAACCCGGAACTTCTGCATCAGTACAACCAGATTTTCGAAGGGTACTTGCGCTCGGGTATTGTGGAAGAAGTTCCGATTGATAGCATGTTTCCTAATGGGGCCAACGTTCACTACGTACTGCACCACTGTGTGGTGAAGCCCAGTAGCGCCACAACAAAAGTTCGAATCGTTTACGATGCAAGTTGTCGGGCATCGAAAGACTCAAAAAGCCTGAACGACAACTTGTATTGTTTGCCCGTAGGTGTCGATTTGGCAAATTTCAGTCAATCCAAAAGAAAGAGATTTTGTGCGTGTGCTTTGGATCAAAAATTTGGCCAACCCTGCTTTGGATTTGCAAAATTTGCGCATTTTTCGGTTCCGGCGGGTCAGCTTCGGATTAGTTTGCAGTCCATTTCTGCTCAGCGCAACGATTCGTCACCACCTAAAGCGAGCCGACGTGACGTGCCCTCTAGCAAAGCTGATTTCTAATCATATTTACGTCCACAATTTAGTGGTCAGTGTTCGTACAGTCGACGATGCTCTAGCTGTTTACCAGCGTGCCAAAAAGTTGTTCGCCCTGGCAGGCATGAATTTGCGCGAGTGGACATCAAACGCCAACCAGTTTTTAGAGCAACTGCCAGCGGCAGATAAAAATGTACTGGCCGGCCAAACCAAACTGCTTGGTCTTTATTGGCATTTGCGAGAAGACACGCTGCAGATGGTTAACTCGGCATCACCTTTTGAGGCGCCAATGACCAAACGAAAATTTGTTTCGGCTATCTCATCGGTTTTCGACCCACTCGGATTAGTTTGTCCCTTGCTAACTTTGGCCAAAACAGTTTGCCAAACCCTTTGGGAAGCCCAAGTTGGGTGGGACGATCCTTTAGACGATGATTTGACCTCTGCTTCTCTGAAAGCGTTGCTACCTTTAGACCAAATTTCGAGTCTTCGAATTCCGAGAATAACTGGACCAATTTTAGATGGTGACGCAGTGCAATTGCATTGTTTCACAGACGCTTCGGTCAAATCGTACTGCGCCGTTGTTTATGTCCGAGTTCAGCGGCAAGCCTCTGTTTCAACAGCGCTCGTTTTTGCCAAAAACCGTTCCGCGCCGATGAAAAAGTTGACCTTGCCCAGACTTGAATTGTTGGGGGTTTTGCTAGGCAGCCGAGTGCTCAAATTTCTTTCTCAGCAACTGCATTCCCCAATCGATGAGTTTTTTCTTTGGTGCGATTCTGAGTGCGTGTTGAGTTGGCTACAGTCAGACAAAGTTTTGCCCCGATGGGTGCAAAATCGAGTGGTTGAGATAGTGAATTTCTCGTTGGTGCAATTTAGATCAGTGCCTGGCAAAGAAAATCCGGCAGACGTACCAACGAAGCCAGAAAACTATCCGTCTCTTGCAGATGACGAGTTGTGGTGGACTGGTCTGCCATGGCTTTCTCAGTCACCTGATTTCTGGCCTGAAAATAACCGCTTTCCGCTGCCAAAACCGGTCGAGGCTGAGCCCAATTTAGAAATGGAAAATGCGCAGTCACTTTTGGTCAAAACACAGCTTCCCCTGGTGGAACCAATAGCTCGCTTTTCTACTGCAACTACGCTTTTCCGGGTGACGGCCTGGGTTTTGCGGGCAGTTAGGAATTGGAAGGCTCTCATTCAGTCCCGCAGGTCGCAAAGATGCCGCTATCGACGCAGGAAAAAGGCCGCTAAAATTGAATTTCTC